>JACXSJ010000948.1:0-138526 GCA_014851325.1 Pentalonia nigronervosa | reverse complement strand
TGATGTATTTGACTTGATTTTCTTTTCTTCATGTGATGATGGGCTAGAAGGCGTGGACAAATGACGTTTTGATTTACTGGTTTGTAATGGTCGAGGCGGCGGCGCCATGTTTGGCGGACTCGAAGTAATTACGGGGACCGATAACGGAGCGGACGTGCACGCGAACGTGTGTTCATGACGAACGTTATCGCTAGACTGATATATATAGCTAAGTACATATTGTGTAAAATATTTTTTTTTCGTGATTTAAACTTACATTTAACCAGGGTGGTTATAATTATAAATTACTTAATTTTTTTATCATATTGAATAGATTTTTTAATTTTGTTTCTTATTTTATGTAGATATATGATAAGATGTATAGTAAATAATAATTATTAAGTAGTACATTATATAATATTATATTATTAATCATAATTCATAATGAATTATAATAAAAGAAAACCAAGCGGAAGTGAATTTAAAAAGTGAGCAAGAGAAAAAGTAGAAAAAAAATGATAAAGAATTGAAAAATAATGCTAAAATAGATAGTTTTTTTAATCGCACAATAATTCCATCCAGTTCTACAAATTTAGAATTATCTGAAATACAAATAATGAACTAATAAAAAATGGCATATTAATGACTTCAAATAAACATAATGAAGATTCAAGACCTCAATCTCGCGACATATCCCAAATTTCAAAAACTGATAATAACATTTCTAAAGACCCAGTATAGTACTGGAAACCAAATAATTATTGGTAAGAAAATATAGCTAAAAGTGAATTTAACCAAAATTTTAATGTAGATTTTAAGTTAAGTGGAAGAGTGTATGCAAAAACAAAGAGATACTGCTCAAAACAATTTTTTATTAAAACTACTGTTAATGGTGAATAAATATTTAGAAAATGGTTAGTTTATTCAACATCAAAAAATATTATTTTTTGTGCAGTATGCAAATTATTTGATGATGACTTAAAATTTGGTAATAAAAGGTTTAACGATTGGAAGAATGCAAATGAAATAATTTTACATCATGAAAATTCAAGAAAGCATAAAGATAATATAATAAGTTTTAGTTATTGTCAACATGAAAATAGAAGAGTTGACACAAAACTACCAGCAAATAGGTGAATAACAACAATATTGGACTGCTATACTAACAAGAGTAATTGAAATAATAAAATTCTTAGCCTCTAGAGGACTTTCTTTTAGAGGTAGTAATGAATATTTAAATTCTTTAAGTAATGGGAACTTTTTAAGTGTTGTTGAGTTCTTAACCAAATTCGACTCATTCTTAGCTGATCACTGTGTTCGGTATGGAAATATTGGTAAAGGTACACAGACTTACTTATCAAAAACAATTTACGAAGAACTAATAATGCAAATAAACAATCTAATGATGGAGAACAAATTGTTAGAAATAAGAATAGCTAAATAATATTCTATTATAGTGGATCAACTCCAGATATTGCCCACATCGATCAATTAGTATTTGTGTTTCGGTATGTTCTCCCTGGAGGCAGTCCAGTAGAAAGGTTTTTTATGTTTATCGATAACATTGTTCATAAGTCAAAAGAACTTGCAGATACTATTACAGAAGTATTAAATGACATTAAAATATCAATTGAAGATTGTAGAGGATAGACTTACGATTTTTTTTTGTTTTATTAATTAAAGTTTTACTGACGTGAGTTATCCTAACTTAATGTTATTGAGTTACATTTTTTTTAGCATTTTGAAAGTTGATAACAATTACTAATATAATAAATAAATTAGTAATAAAAGTACTATTGGCTAGGTTTTAAATTATTTACAGACAGAATAAAATAAAATAAAATTAAATAAATAAATAAATATAGTTATAGTTATAATAATAGGTCGTGTGGGCGTCCTCGCTTGAGTCGGTGTACAAAAGGTGGGTCACTTAGTTTATAAAATTTCGCACTGTGAGCAGAATTGATGTGGTCGAAGAAGTTAATTGATAATTTTTTTATGTACTCATTTATGGTGGGTAGTTGGAAATCTTTGTGAAGTGCATCATTATGTACAAACTATGGAGGATTAGAAATGGTTCTCAACACTTTTGATTGGAAAACTTGTATTTCGTGTATGTGGGTTTTTGCACAATTTTCCCATACAGGGACTGCGTATAGAAGTAAATGTCGTAGGATTTGCTTATAAAGCATAAGAGAACATCTTCAGCTTAATGCAGTTTGCCGGTTGATCAATGGGTATAGAACTTTTAGCCTTTGGTAGCCTTGTTGTAGTTTGGAGGTGATATGTGGATTCCATGTTGGTTTACTGTCCAAAATTACACCGAGGTATTTAATATTAGGTGACCAAGGAATACTATTACCGTACAATTTTAAGTTACCAGGCGTTTTGGGGCGCCGATTGGTGAAGAGTACCGCTGTACTCTTTTGAGGATTTAATTTTATTTTCCATTTTTCTCCCCATTTTTGAATTTCATTCAAGTGAGCTTGACTATTTTGGGTTATTGTTTCGGCGTCTTTAGAGCTTGAGTATATAGCACTGTCATCAGTGTATAGTGCTACTTCAGTATTGTTCGTTGTAGGGAAGTCCGCAACGGAAAAGTTAAAAAGTAGAGGTGAAATTTTTGAGCCTTGAGGTACTTCTGCGTTAATTTGTTTTGTTTCCGATGTAGTATCGTTGATTCGAACTTTAAAGCAGCGATCAGAGAGGTAGGATTTAATTAGATTGTAAATTGCAGTTGGCGTGTTTATGTTTTTAATTTATATAAAAGTCCGTCGTGCCAGACCCGATCAAAGGCTTGGGCTATGTCTAAGAAGGCTCCACCTGTATGTAGTTTTTTTTCAAATCCATCATTTATATGCTCCGTTGGGCGCAGAAGTTGTTGAGCAGTGGAGTGGTTAGATTTAAATCCAAATTGGAAATGTGGAATAGCATTTATTGCATTTAAGTAAATGGTTAGCCTTGAGTGAATAATCTTTTCAAATATTTTTGAAATTGAGAACAGAAGGCTAATAGGTCTGTAATTGCTGGGGATAGAGTTATCTTTACATGATTTTTTGAACAAAATTATTGTGACCAATTTTCATTCTGTAGGAAAGTACCCGATTTTTATTAGGGAATTGAATAAAATGGATAAATATGTTATTGCTTTTCTGGGTAAATTTTTAAGGATAGTATTAGTGATTAAATCGTGTCTAAATGATTTTCTTTTTGGTAATTTTTTGATTATATCTAAAATTTCATAAGGGCTTGAGTATGGCAAAATATTTTGGGGAAGAATATCAGGCTCACTTAGTTTTTGTTGAACAAGATAGTTTTTAGAGTTATCTAATGAGCTGTTAGTGAAGGCATTTTCAAGAGGATGAGCAAACAGTTTGCATTTATCGGCTTCTGTATTTAGATAAACATTTCCTGATTTCAAAGGAGGGATATTATTGGTATTCGGTTTGATTAATCTTTTAGTTGCAATCCATAAGTTGGAATCTGCTGGGTGTTTTGTAGATAAATATTTTTGTTAACTAATTTGTGTTCTTCGAGTGAGTTTTTAACCTTTTTTGTTATATAATTAATTTTTTTTCGATCTTATGGTTGTCTATACAGTTGCCAGAGTCTCCTAATTTGATGTTTTGATTTGATTAATTTTAATATTGTAGGAGGAAGTTGATTAGAACTATAATTTGTTATCGTGTTTTGTTTTGCTGAGCATATGTCGGACGCTTGGCAAATGATTTCACGTAAGTGTTTTACTGCATTATCCACGTTGGAAATGTTTAAAATTTTTTTGGGAATAATTAGGTTTTGAGTAATATGTTGTTTGAATTTTTCTCAGTCTGGTTGGCCGGTGATAAGTTTGCGGGTGGGAGTTGAAAATAATAGAGACGTGTCTATTGTGATTTTTACAGGTAAATGGTCTGAATCGAGTTCAAATAGTGGTTCTTGGTGAATGGAAAAACTGATCGGTTTTTGTAAAATTACATCTAAAATATCAGAATTTCTATTTTGATCATAAGGGAAGTAGGTGGGTGTGTCTGGAGCACACATAATCGTGGAACTGTTTGATAGAAAATTGAATAATTTACGTCCGTTTGCATTTGTAGCTTTGCAGTTCCATGTTGTGTGCTTGCAGTTAAGGTCACTTACTAGCAAAATTCTTTGATGGCTATTTAATATTTTGTCAAAGTCATTAGTGTACATTTGAAAGCTAGGCGATTGGTAAGCGCTAATTATTGTTGTGATTGAGTGATTTATCGAAATAGATATTGCTACTGCTTCAAGAGTTTGCAAGGTGGGTAGATAAGTTTGATGATGTTTAATTTTTGTTTTAATTATTATAGCTACACCACCTGAAGGTTGCACCGCTAGCCTATCTTTGCAATAAGTGGTGTACCCATTAAATTTAATTTTGTCACTAGCAATCAGATGTGTTTCACTTACGCACGCGATATCGACATTATGAGCTGATAAGAACGCTGCGAATGTGTTACGGTTTTGTTTGATTCCATTGGCATTCCAATTTATGATAACTAGCTTATTATTATTTATATTATTAGACGACATTGATATTATTTAATAGAGATGGTAGATTTTCGATAACTTTTTTTATAATCTGTGAGATGAATGAACTGATTAATGGCATTAATGACTTTATAAGCTCGTTAGTAATATTTGAGTTGTTAATTTCTTCTTTTTGCTGATGATTGGTTTTTTTTTTGTTTTTTCAGCGTAAGTTGGAGTGTTTTAGCTTGGAGTTATTTGGATTGGGTCTTGATTTTGGGGATTTATGTGATCGACAGTGTTGGCTAGGGTTTTGGTATTTTTGTTATCATTTAAACTGCTCGATAGCGTTATGTATTTAGGAGCGTTCCTGAAACGTTTGGAGGAATTTTTAATTTTAATTTGCTTATATATTTTGTAACCTCGGTAATTAGCGGGATGATTTTCATTGCAATTGACACATATTGGTGGTGTATTTGTATCTTTGGTGCATTCGGAATAATGGTGGTTTTCTAGGCATTTGACACATCTAGGGGGAAGATTAAAAAAATTTTTTGTGTGTTGGAAGCGTTGGCAGTTTTTAAATTGTGGTATGGACGAATCGCTTTTGCGACTCTCGACTGCGATAACGCAGTGGAGGAGGCGATCAAGTGAAAATATATTTTTTTCAGATTTGTCTAGTAAGACAGCAACAATTGGGATATGAGATTTGTGACGGTTTTGAAGACGAGTGACCGATGTAACGTTGAATTTAACTCGACGAGGGCCTTAAAAATTGTTTCTTCGGGAATGGAAGTTGGCATGTTTTTGATTATTACTGATAGATTTCTTTCTTTGGGAAGTTGATAGGTGTGATATTTTATTTTAATTTCAGAAAGGTATTTGGTGATTGTACGATAGTCGTCAACAGTTGATAAATTCAATTTTAAAAATACATTTTTATTATTTATATTAAAATTGTCTACTATCATAGGTGTGATCTTATTTAGGAACACAATGTAATCATTGATTTCATATATATACAGTGGGGGAATTTTTTGTTTTACCTCTTCGAGATCAATGTTTTTCATATGGCCTTGAAAATGTACACACTCATTTACAAAATATGTTGCTAAATCATTTGGGTAAGTTTTCTGCAATACTTCAGCATCTTCTCTTATTTTTTCTGGAGTAATTTCATGTAGCTTAAAAAAAAAAAAACTTTTTCACCAATTCATCATAAGCAAGTTTCCTTCATTTAAATTCATATGATAGCTTGTCAAGTATTATATAAGTGTTTATAATCTAATAGTCTCTTTCTGAAAATAATACTTCATTATCGTTATTTTCATCAATATGTATTATTCTTTTTCTTTTCCATTTGTTATGGTCATTGTAATCCTTTATTCCAGATTTTGTTATGGCAATGTTTTCTAATATTTTGAAAGAATCTTCATTTCTTAATGATTCAACATAATGAATTAAGGATCGATATAGTCCAACAACTGTAATTAAATCTATGTCAAAAGACTGTAGCTTCTTACTAGTTTTATTTACATGATCTAAAATGTTTGTGCAAAAATTTGTTATAACTACTGTTTCAAGGCGATTGAGTTTCTTAAGTAAGCCAACCGTTTCACATTTTGTTAAAGACTTTTCATTTTTATAATTTGAAATTTTAAGTAATGCATGCACTATATTATTCCAATTTTTTGATAAGGAATGACAAGCATCATCACGGGCTGATCAACTGGTTGCTGAAAGACATTTTACGGTTCCTTCTAATTCAGACCATTTATGTGTGGAAGCTGTAAAAAAGTTATATACATTTTGAATAATGTCAAAAAATTTGCAAGCTTCACGACAGGCACTGGCTGCACATGTCCCAAATAAATTCAAGGAATGAGCAGCACAGGGAACAAAATGGGCTAATGGATTTATTTCTTTAATTTTGGATTGTAAGCCACTATATGAACCAGCCATATTACTTGCATTATCATAAGTTTGTGCACGTAAAAATGTTGGATCAAGATCATAAAGAGATAATGTAGTAATAACTTCATCAGTAAGTTCTTCAGATTTATGTCTACTATTAGGCAAAAAGCACATAAACCGTTCAATAGGTGTTCCGATATTTTTAACATACCACACCACCAGTGGCGTGTTTAGGGGTGGGCCCTGTAGGCATGTGCCCACCCACATTTTTGTAAAAGTACTAGACTAGTTTAAGTCCAATCTACTATACTCAATGAAAAATGAAAATATGATTTATAAATAGTTAGAAAAAAAATTGTTTTGATTATTATTTGGTATTTCAATAAAAATGTATAGCAATATGAGTGACACATATTTATACGTATTACGTATTCATATGTGATGGGAATAATGTTATTTTTAGTCTTACAACATTGGGAAATACCATCAATAAGATAATCCGTGCGCTCCGTCGCCACGATTTTAGTGTATATAATTATTTGTATATGTATTATACTTATTACAGGCATTAATAATAATCATTTCTTTCTATGGGCATTGCTATTAATTTTTAAATATTATCAGTTGCGTTTGCGTCGTGTTAGTCACCGTTTCAGTTTTGTTTCGTTTTTACTCTTCAAAGTTTAAGGATATATTTAAATTTAAATTTGTGTTTTTAATAATATCCATTTGGTATTATTATGAAACGATTTTCAGTAAATAAATCAACAGTGAGCACGGACAAGTCGATCACAACAAATGTTACGAATTTAACTCCAACTGATGCAAAACAATCAGAATCTAGTTTTGATGAAGAAGTGTTTGACATTAGTAATAATATTGATGAACAGGCAGTTCAGCCTAGTATTTACTTGTTTCCTCGTCGGATGATATACAACAAATATCGATAATTTAATTCGTCATGGTATTC
Source organism: Pentalonia nigronervosa (assembly GCA_014851325.1). Taxonomy (NCBI): domain Eukaryota; kingdom Metazoa; phylum Arthropoda; class Insecta; order Hemiptera; family Aphididae; genus Pentalonia; species Pentalonia nigronervosa. The sequence continues at coordinate 131,169 of JACXSJ010000948.1, read as the reverse complement.
AAAATATCCATGGATTGAGTACTCTAAACAAAAAGACGGAATTTATTGTTATTACTGTCGGCATTTCGCCATAAATGTAAGTAACACCTCAGGACAACAAGTTTTTATTAAACAAGGCTATTGTGACTGGAAACGAATTACTGATTGTACAATTAAACATCAAAATTCTGCCATTCACAAATTAAGCTTAGAAAAATATAAAGCTTATACAACTTCAAAAACATCTGGTGCTGTATCATGTCAAGTAAATAATTTTACTCAGCAACAAATATTAAAAAATCGTGATGTATTAAAATCGTTGATTAGAATGGCACTTTATTGTGCTCGTCAAAACATTAATCTTCGTAGTCATCGAAATGAAAAGCTACAAATTTCAGATGACAATCATTCTACATCTATTAGTTCTGTTAGTGTTACTATAGAAATTGAGCATTATAGAAATCAAGGTAATTCATTTACTATTTCATTCTTTTTTTTTTCTAGAAAACTAATCTAATATTTTTTAATTATATGTTTATTTTCTACTTGACAAATTATACTCTAACTTATGTGTCTATAAGGTAACTGCTTAAATATAATTTTTTCTAAAATATTTAATACATTTAAATTGTGTATGATCATTTACTTATCAAATATTAATACGTTAATACGTTATTTAATTCAAGTTATTTGGTGGGTAAATAATAAATAATATTTATGATTTTAATATCACAGGGAATTTTTTAGAGTTGGTTAAACTGTCAAGTTTAGAAAACAAGAACTTTGAATCAAATCTGATGTCACTTCCAAAAAATGCCAAGTTCACATCAAATTTAATTCAAAACGATATTCTGGAAGCACCTGCTATTGTTATTGGTCGTAGTATTGTAAATTCAATTAAAAAAGGTAGTGATGTATTCAATATAATTGCAGATGAAGCACGTGATATTGGTAAAGAAGAACAAATGAGTTTGTGTATAAGGTACGTTTCAGATTGTATAATAAAAGAACGTTTCCTGGATTTTATTTTATTAAAGGATCTTGATGCTCAAAGTTTGTGTAACATTATTCATAAGTTTTTAGTTAGTATAAACTTAGATATAACAAAATGTATTGCACAGTCTTGTGATGGTGCATCTGTGATGTCAGGTTATAATAATGGAGTACAAGCCAAAATTCGTGAATTATCAAAAAATGCATGTCCATATGTGCACTGTTACGCTCATAGGCTCAATTTAGTTTTAGTAGACACAGCAAAAAAAAATTATGAAACCTGCTTTTCAAGAAATTAATGAAATAGTTACTCGAGTTTTAGTTATACCTGTCACTAGTGCGACTGCTGAGAGGAGCTTCTCAGTAATGCGCAGAATCAAGACATATTTAAGATCAACAATGACAAGTGAAAGACTTCATAATACTGCAATTTTATCAATCGAGAGGGAACTGAGTGGACAGTTAATACAAGATCCAACATCAGTCAGATGAATTTGCAACAAGCAAAAACCGTAGGTTATCATTTTCTTTATAATTATACTGTACATTAAAAATATTGATTCGATTTTTAATTTGTAAAACTTATGTTTTAATATGTATTATTAAAATATTATTATTATTTATTATTATTACTTATTAATACTTATAACTTATAAATTTTTATTTGTGTTTTTCAAAAGATTTGAATATTTAAAGATAAATTGTAGTTTTTTTTATATTATACAGGATATTCTAAATATTGTTTTTGTTTCCATTAATTTTTCTATTACAATTATTATAAGTTTATGGTTAATCCAAGTATGAAATATCTAAAAACTAAAGTAAATTATGTCTTAAAGTTTATGTTTTAATAAAAGGTAACCTACTATTTGTTTTAAAAATATTAAAATTAGTAATTTAGAATAAAAATACTAAAACATAAGTAGATCAAATTATAAAATGAGGAGGGGGAAAACCATTCTGAACCTAACTATTGTAGCCCATCCATAAAAAAAGTTCTAGACATGCCACTGCACACCACAAATGATAGCTGATCAGCATGCGATACATCTGGTGTTGAATCCACTATTATTGAGAAGTATTTTGCTTTTTGAATTTCTTTAACTATAACTGTAAGAACCTGATCAGCCATTACAGTTATGAACTGTTTGAATATATTAAATGATAAATAGGATGTAAAGCCTTTTCCTTTGTTGCCAAATTGTTCTATAAATGTAGCTAGAAATGGGTCAAATAAAGCAATTAGCTTCAAGGACATTAAAAAATTACTATTTTGATTACAACCAAATTTATCAGTTTTACCTCTAAATGCTAATCCTCTAGAAGACAATGTTTTAACTACAGCAACCACTCTCCTTAACACATTTTTCCAGTAGTTTTTTTCTCCTTCTATTTGTAATATTAATATCAATTCTTTGAGCTACTTTTCCTCCATTTTTCATAGTTAAGACATTAGTTTTGTGAGTTTGAGAATTTTCATGTGAAGTAATTCTTTTCTTTGCATGTTTCCAATCAGAAAACCCTACAGTTGAAAACACAGATGTCGAACTAAATAATTTACATGGAGTACAGAATACTGACCCAGTACTTTCAGAGTACACTAAGTAATTTCTTTTAACTTTTTCACCATTAAGAAGGATCATATAAAATAATTTTGATGAGCAATATCGGTAGTGTACTTTAAGAACTTCACAAATAACATTTTTACTTGTTCTTTTCGATTTGGTAAAGTTAATAATTACAATATTTTGAGATATTCCATTAACCGATATTACTTGTTGTATCATAAACATACCAGTTTGCCGGATCATTACTTAAAAAAATATATAATTTAAATCAATTGTAATGATAGAAATATTTAGTTTAAAAAAATATATTTAGAGAATAACTATACTTGGGTGATATCAAATTTCTAGTAATATTGTCAACATGACTATCATTCAAATCAACAGAATAATATTTTTCATTTAAATCAACAGTATCAATATCATTAGTTTCAATAATTTTATTTATTTCATAATCTGAAAAAAAATAGTATTCATATTGTTAAATTATGTAGGTAGCTATAGTGACATAGGTATATTTATATTTACTAGTACTTTAATTTACATAATATTCAGACCATAGGTTAACTTATAAGTATAATTATTATGTGAATAAAATATAAAAACTTGTAATGGTAATTGTATTTACATGTATTTAAATATTTGACAGCCAGTTTGGTATTCTGACTAAAAATGTGATAGCAAGTTGTGTTAAATGTTAGCTAAAAAATGTAAACATTAAATGATCTAAATTTTCATCGTCAAATTTTAAATCACATTTAAAGAGGAAGTACGATAGTGCTATTTTAGATGAATATGAAAATTATATGAATGACGCACGAAAAAAAAATTGAACATCCCAATACTACGAACTGTAAAAATAAAACAATACTCTCAAAATGAATTTGACAAAAATGTAACTAATTATATTATTCATTCATGACACCTCTCAGTACAGTAGAAAATCCATTTTTTAAAGAAATGTTTATTCCATCTGGAATTCTTAAAAATAATAGTTTAACTTTAATGAGTCGCCGGAGCCTTAGTAGAAAAATTGAAACTCGTTTTAATACAAATATTAAAAAATTAAAAAGTACATTAGAAAAATTTAATTATTTATGCACAACAGCTGATGTGTGGTCTGCAAAAAGAAGTTTTATGGGTGTAACCATTCACTAGATTGATGAAGACTCGTTAGAGCGAAAATCAGCTTAGCCTAACATGTCGTCGTTGGGGTGTACATATCAGGTGCTCATACACACGATAGAATCGCAAAAATATTACATAATATATATTACAAGTACAATTTGGACGTGACTAAGGTAAATTGTATATTATATAGATAATAATTTTAATAGTTTATGGACTATTGCACACGAGCGATACTTTAAGGTATGAATTATTTATATAAAATTTTTCTATAGTTTATCGGACGTGTTTTTTTTGCGATTTTTTTTTATCATTTCATGTATTTTTGGCTAAATAATATACAATTTCATTAATAAAAGTTGTGAAAAATGTATTTTTTATTGATTTTTTGATTTTAGTAACTTAACTCAATAATGACAAATAATAATGTATAATATATAATTTTACAATAAAATATCGCTCGTGTGCAATGGCACTAAGGTATTAATTTAATAAACTTGAACATTTTTTTTTTGTTAATAGGTATAGCAACGGTTACAGATAATGGCAGTAATATAATTAAAGCATTTGATGTATTTGGTGTAAAAATGACACATTTTAGAAAATTGAGCGATAGTTATGATACTGACGAAAGCAATAGCGATTCAAGTGTTTATAGTTTTCAAAGTGAAGACTTAGAAAATGAACCTTTTATTATTCTTTCTAGGCATATTTGATGTTGTGATTATACATTGAGCCTTTGTGCTATCAGTGATATAATGAAAACCATTAAATTATCAACACATTAACATGAAATGCATATTAGAGTCATGCTAAAGTATAACACATTATGGAATGCGGCAAGTCGACCAAAATCAGCAGAGATAATTCAGTCAATTTTAGGACATATCCTAGCAAGACCCGGTGAGACGAGATTAAATTCACTATTTGACTCATTAACTCAAATTCAAAAAATAAAAGAAAAATCTAATGAACTTACTAGAGCACTTAATTTAAAGCAGTGTACATTTAGACCAGTCACACGAGCGTTAGAAGAACGGACGTTGCAACGAACGTTAAGTTATAACGTACATCACTACCCTAGTCACACGAACGTAGAACGTCAGTTGTTGATTTCACATCTTATAAGATGGACGATGTGGACACCGTGATTTTTGTATACTCCGCTATAAGAATATTACGAAAAAAAAATCGTGTGAATCGAACGCGTCAATCGAAAATGGTGGGTTCATCCAATAAATAGTGAACGATTATTAAATGGTGCATTTTTTACTTCCATCCATCCATCATTTTTCTTATTCCTGTCTTTATACAACTCGTCATTTACATCCCATAAAACTGGATATTTTTCTATTTCTGTTATTAATAATAGTTCTACATCCATTTTTAAACTATATTTTCATACAGACAAAATTCAGCAATTAAACGATTTTCACGATTAACGTGCGTTAAAACAGCGTTCGTGTGACTGAGTTAATAATATCTAATAATAAACTACGACGTCCGATAAGCGCTTTTTACGTCCGTCGTAGCATGAATCGGACGTCGTCACGTCGTCCGGATGGTAAATCCGACGGACATCAAGTGTGTGACCGTCGTAAAGTATAATCATATAATTCAACAACGGACGTTATGACGTCCGTCGTAACGTACGCCACACGGTGGGAGGAATATGAGTCCTAGCCGGCCAAAAATAGAAAATTGAACAATCGTATTAAATGTAAATTGTTATAAAAATTTATATACAGGTACTTGGTAATAGTAAATATAGCACCAAGTGTTATTAGGTCTACAGTGGGACAGTGATAAGCTCGGTTGAATGTCATTAGAACATGTATTAGATTATTGAATGTTGAAAAGTATATCATTTATGTTTGTCCGCTGCAACGCGTTGTAAGAATTTATACAATCGAGCAGAAAAATAATTTGCAAGCATTTATTAAAATGAACGAGGCCATACTGAATTCAGAAGGTACGATTTTTATTTTTATTTATTATTTATTAAAATACATAAATGCTTAAGGTCTTTGATAATTAAGTAATTGACTTATTCATTTTATCCTAAATAAGGCAAGAACAATTTTTAGAGCTTCTTAGAGGTTAAATTTTTTTTTATATACAAGCCTAAATATATGTACTTTACTGTGATATACTAACTATTACCCCCTGAACCCCCCTGATTGAATTATTAATGTTTTTTTAGATAAAAGTAGCAATGAACATATTATAAAAAATAGTTATTTGTCCGAAGTATGTTTGAAAAAAGGATTTAGTACACATTCCAGTGAAATGAAATGTATATTGATGGGTTATTTGAAAACTAGACTTGGTAATAATTGGAATTTTGATAATGAAGATTTTGAAAAATGTATGTCAAATAAAATCGACGGATTTTGTAGTACTGTGTATAAAAAATGCAAGGAGTCTAACTATTGCATAAAAAAGTTTTAAAAAAAATGAAAGCTGGCTACAATTACATTTTAATATTCCTTTCATAACAAAGTGTGATGTGTCTACTCAACCATCGACAAGCGCCGGTAAGCCAACCAAAACTTTTTCTGAGCTTAGTGACCGTTCTAAAAGGAGAAACATTAAACATTTGAGAGAGACGACTTCATCTGAAGAATTGATTTACGTTGCAAAATCTACATTATACGTAGAAGGAAAGCGTGCAGCAGCCCATGTTGTTTCACAGATATCTGAGTTTTCATCTCAACGTGCAATAAAAATACGAAAAATGTACACAAATACTAAGTCCTACCTAACTGTATATACAGAAGATGAGGTTCTTGCATTTATGGTAGATACTCGTATGACAAAAAATTCTTACCATTTAACTCGACTAGGTGCAAAAAAACACGGAGCTGATATATATCCTTCCTATAATAGAATTCGATTGGCTAAAGACAGATGTTACCCAAAAAATATTATGGTAAGTGAAGTAGGAGCGTCAGTTCCTCTTCAAGATTTATTAAATCATACGTTATTAAGATTATATGAAACAATTGATTTTGATGAGAATATTAACTATGGAGAACTCTATACACAATTTAAATTTATATGCAAATGGGGATGCGATGGTAGTTCTGGTCACAGTGAATACCATCAAAAATTTAAAAATATGGTAACTGACGATTGCGAAACAAGTATGACAGATTCTAGCGTTTTTTTATTTTCATTAGTTCCTTTACGACTTGTAGCACATTGTAAGAATACAAATTAAAAATCAATTTTATGGGAAAATCCATACCCTTCATCAACCCGATTATGCAGACCTATAAAATTTAGCTACCAAAAGGAAACATCAGAGGTTACCCGAAATGAAGTTGGAAAAACAGAAAAAGAAATTAATGAATTAAAACCTTTTGATATAAATATTAAAAACTACGCAATTAGTGTAAGTTATACTTTGCTTATGACAATGGTTGATGGTAAAGTAATAAATACTTTAACCGAATCATCGAGTCAGGTATGTTTTATATGTAAATGTAATCCAAAGAACATGAATAACTTAAATCTAATGCATAATTTTCAAATTAATGAAAATAACTTCAAGTATGGATTGTCTACTTTACATGCGTGGATCAAGTTTTTAGAATGCGTACTGCATATTTCGTACAAATTAGAATCAGCCCCTACAACAAAAAGAACCACAGTTGAGCAGAAAAATGGTATTGCGGAAAAAAAAAGATGGTACAAACTAGGTTTTGGGATGAATTAGGTTTGAAGGTAGATAAAGTTGTTTAGGGAAGAGGTACATCTAATACCGGAAATGTTGCTCGTAGGTTTTTTAAAAATACAGTAAATGTGTCTGAGATAACAAGAGTTGATATAACTTTATTAAACAGATTTTCTGTAATTTTAACAGCTATGTCTAGTGGTGCAGAAATAAACCACGAACGATTCGACAAGTACGCAAAAGAAACCGCTGAATTATATGTAAAACTTTATGATTGGTATCGTATGCCTCCAAGCATACACAAAATATTAATGCATGGCTCATTAGTGATACGGTATACTCTTGTTCTGATTGGCCAGTTATCAGAAGAGGCTCAAGAAGCACGGAATAAGGACTATATTCGATGTAGAGAACATCATTCAAAACAGAATTCACGCATGAATACCAATACAGACCTATTTAATTTTCTATTAGTAACATCTGATCCTAAAATTACTGCATTAAAAAGCAAGTTTAAGAAATCTTCTACTAAATTACCTCCAGAAGTTATCTATTTATTGAACATTGAAAACTCAGTACCAGATAATGAATCCAACCGCTAGCGAAAGTGAATCTTTAAGTGATTCCTGTTAATTGTTTTTATCTGTTAATAATAAATTTAATATAGAAAAAGTATAATTTTTAATTTCTACAAACGTTAAATATAAGTATTTGACTTTAGTTATAAATTGAAATAATATTATTGTTATTTGGTGATGTTTTGTTTTTATTGATAGTAATAAGTGATAAAGTAATAAATTCTGTTGAAATACAATTTAGTATATGTGTAATATTTATTTACCTATCATTTATGTATTGATTTTTGACCTTATTAATTTTGGCCGGCTAGAACTCGTATTCCTCCCACTGTGCACCAGCAAAACGCTCGTGTGACCCCAGCCTTACTGTTTCTGACTATAATTACATTGAGGAATTTTTATTTTGTGTTCAGCCTTTATTACAAGCAATGGACATATTACAAGGAGATAAAAGTGTATTTTATGGTATGGGTTTTCCCACATTATTATGCTTGAAACGAAAATTAATGGCTATTAACAGTGAACAATTGATTTATTGTAAATTAATTCGAAAAAGTCTTCTAGATAGTATAGAAAAAAGATTTTCAAATATTTTAAGTTGTAATACAGTTGAAGCTGATAATACAGCTATTGCCGTTTTTTCTCACCCCAAGTTCAAAAATAAGTGGTTAAATTGTATTCGTACGTCATCTTCTGTGATAAATTTTTATCAATATTTAAAAAAGCAGTAACAACTGAATTTATAACAACAACTCATGAAGAAAATGTTGAAATTGCAAGATCATTCTGATTTTTATGACTTTGGTCCAGTAACACAAAATGACAGAACAGATACATCAACGTCTGCTGAGATTGAAGTATGTACCATATATGAAATTAAATGTTTTAATTGAAAAATTAATCTAACTAGAGTTTTAATTGTATATTTAAGGTATTAAAGTATTTTGAGGATTCATGTCAATGTCTTGAATGTTTAAACTCATATCCTACCGTGAAAAACATTTTTCTTCGATACAATACTCCTGTGGCATCTTCAGCTCCGGTAGAGAGACTTTTCTCTTTTGCGACTATGACAAATTTACCAAAGTCAAATAGGTTGTCAGATGATAAGTTGTATTAAAATCACATTTAAATTATTAATTGCAGAATGGAAACTAAAAATTAAAACGAATTACGAGTATTATTTACTATTTTTATTTTTGTCATGATTATTGTTATTGTTATTATATTTATTTGTTTTGTTATGAATATTATATTTTTATCATAATTTTGTTACACGAAAATTGGATATCATTCACAATTTATTTAGTTAATTTATTCAGAATAATTTTTATTTTTTATTCACAACCAAAACTATTTAATATAAAATATTATTCTTTATTCACAAAATAATTAGTTATTCATGCTTTTATTTTTTATTCATCATTTTGATTTGTTTTTGCCCAACTCTGGTTATGTGCTATTTATACTTTTAGTGTCTAATACTCTAATGTGTTTAATTTTTTTAGAAATATATTGTTTGAGTTGTTTTTTATCATCCATGGATGTGGAATTTTTTAAGTTTAAAAAAAAAATTATCAAATTAATTGACACCCAAGGAAAATAAAATAGAACCAACATTTTTATTTGACACACGGGTAAATGAAGGTTTGCCATCCCTGCTCTATGTTCTGCTGTGGAGAAGATAGGTATTTCATCAATATCCCTTAGTGTGGCCCAAATTCCAAGATGCTTTTTAAGGAATCAGTTCGTACTTCAGATTTCTACTCTTATCGAGTCATGGAGAAACAGGAGCAAAATAACTACATTTTACTAAACTGCAGTCTTCTCAATCAGTTTTTGATTGTTATGTATGCCAAAATAAAAACAGAAAGGCTAAATTTCATTAGACATAACCAAAGTAAACTGGGAGTTGAAAATTACGTGCATTTCAGTTCTCAAAGACACAATGTGTAAAGGATATGGACAAGTTTCAGAGATTGGCAAGGTAGTAGTGTCACCTTCAAGTTTCATGAACGGGCCCTGTTACATGCACGAAAGAACTCGGGACGCCATAACATACGTTCGCCACAATGGTTGTCCTGATTTGTTCATTGCGTTCAACATTATGCAATCCAAAATGGATTGAAATTGAATTTTTCTTGCATGATGGACAAAAGCCTCAAGATAGGCATGACGTAATATTTAGGGTCTTCCACTTTAAAGTTAAAAAAATCATTCATCTCTTGATTAAAGGTTCCATTTTCAGTCCCAGTATGTGTAACATGTTCTCAGTAGAATGACAGAAACTGGGACTGCTGCACGTTCATAATATACTGCTAAGGCTACAAGACAGAATAATGCCTGCTAACATTGACGGTGTTATAAATTTATAAATTACTGATTTTTAATTTGACCCTCTGCTTTTTGACATTGTAAGGTCTACTATGATTTACGATCAATGTAGAAATCTGAACAGAAACTCACCGTGAATGCTTAATATGTATGAATGAATTGGAAACAGAATTAAAAGGAGGTATAAAAGTGTAAACCAATTTGCGTAACTGAAGGTTGTTTAAATGTCTTAATATTAAAAATAGTTTCAAAAAATAAGTGAGGATAGAATCCGTTTCATCCGTTTTACCCTCATCCAAGCTCCGTATAATTAGACGATAATAAAAATATGCAATTTTAATGATTATTTATTTTACAATAAACCATGAAAATGAAACTAAAGTCGATATATAGTTTATCGAATTAATATATTACCATAGGAACTGTTATCTGAATAGCAATAATTATAAGATCGTACGACAATTATATATTATCATAATTTTGATCGTTATCATTATACCGTGGCAGTTTAAATACTAATTTATGCTCGCCCCGCGTAAGTATAATATATATCGTCATGTGTGGTTTGTCTGACCTTGCAGTTTACTTGGTGCTTTTGTTGGTCATGTCTGCAACAGCAGACGTTGGAGAGGACTACGATTATCCGTACACAGACTTCTTTCCAAAGTTGTCAATCCAGCCTTTGGGCCCGGATACCACGGACGCAGATTTCGACGAAATGCAAGATCCCCGGTGTTCTGACTTTAAGGTCATACCGAGGTTAGCCACGGATCGTGACGACGACAGTTTACAATTTAGGTCCACGCCATTACCACCGACCATCCTACAGACAAATACAAGCGGGGCCGACCGAGGGTTGCGACAGACAACGGTCGTCAAGAAACACAACGGCGTACATTGGTCGTCTTACACTTCAGATTTTGATAGTACCTATTATTATATCACATTTTCGATTTCTTAGTATGCACATACTATTGTTATATTGTTATATCTCCCCCCCCACCAAAAAAAAAAAGCCACAATACATATATAGACTTTAAAATAGTTACTAACATTTTATAATTGGCCTTGGAGTATAATAACTATTAAATAAGTTATAAAAACAGTGAAACTTCTCTTAATGTACCAGAATAATATTTTATGTTTTTGATTATTGTGACTCATAATATGTGTGCGCTAAGCCATAGATATATAAATGTATAGACAACAATATTAATCTATTATGCTGACCAACTGACTATTTGCTATTTATAATTATGTAAAAATTATTATGCATTAATTTTTGGTATATACTTAATATACTATATAATTTCGGAAACCACAAAAGCTTTAGAAGCAATATGCACACGCTAGGTTTGATTAGTGCTCCCATTGATTTTTGCTTTAGTTAGGTACCACCGCTATTAATAAAAAATTAATTAAAAGCAATATAACATTTACCTGGTCAACTAGTATATTTAAATAATATAATATATTTATATCGATTGTTTAATGTATATAATATATGTACCTATATAATAAATAAATAATTATGAAAACGCCCAATATGTATATTTAAACATTTTAAAGTATTTTTTATTCATTTACAACAATTTATTTATGTATTTACTATTTAAATATTAATACTGGTCCGAGCCACCTTTTTGGTATACTGCGTTTATATAATTTATAGACTATAATTATTAAACTTTATTACTATTCGTCGACAGTCCGCAGTGTTAGGTAGGGTAAGTTACTTTTAAAAAGTACTTTACTTGTTATATTTAAAGATAAAAGTAATGAAGTTACTTTACATATTATTTAAATAAAATTGTAATGGAATTACTTTCCTTTTCAATCAAAAAATTAACGTAAGTAGAAATACTATACAGAGCGTCTCACGAAGAACTGACATATGGAATAACTTTTGTGGTATTTAACATTCAATTTTTTTTGTTTAATTTATAGACGCTTGCGTTACATATATAATGTAAAAAAAATGTTTTTATTTTTTGACAGTGAAAATAAAAAATTTAAAATAGCTAATTTGTAAATATGAAATTTTAGAAAAATTTTGATGATGAAAATATCCTTTAAAGTTCAATCGTTTATTTTCTAAAATTTTTTGAAGTTTTTGGAAATTTGAATTATTTTCTCCTTTATTGTAATAAAATAAACCACTATTATCAGTTATTACCAATAAATGGTTACAGTAACTATTATCTATTTATTTTTCTAAGAATTTCTGAAAACTTGAAAAAATTGTAAAATATAACCAATTGTATTTTAAGGGATATTTTCAAAATCAACATTTTTCTAAAAATCATATTTACAAATTAGCCATTTCACATTTTTCAAAAAATTTTATCAAATTTAAAATTTTTTATTTTCATTATTAAAAAATAAAAACATTTTTTTTATATTATACATGTAGCTCAAGCATCTATAAATTAAACAAAAACAAATTTGAATATTGAATACAACAAAAGTTATTCCATATGTCAGATCTTCGTGAGATATTCTGTATATAGGCATAATTTGAAAAATATTTAAAAAAATAATAAATAGTTACATAACAATTAAGAACCGAAATACACAGAACGTTTGCTATGAATAAGTCACGTGGCCAATAGCTGTTATTTTTTTTACGTATTAACACAAATATATTTTAATAGTTGAAAATTATTGATTGTTGTATGTCATATATTTATAAAGGTCCCACACATTACAACGATAGTGTTAAAATTCTATAAACTTGGCGGTAACAGTTAATTGTGTCCGGCTGAATTTTACCCCTACAGCGCCATCACTGCAGTATATGGGACCTTTATAAACACATAACATATAACAATTAATAATTTTTAACTATTAAAATAAATTTGTAACTTATGTTAATCATAGGTACGTAGGTCTATTACGTTACTACCCAACACTGTCCATCCGCGATAGTATGCGATACTATACTGAGTTTGAGTATTGACTACAATGAAATCACATATACATAATATATATTATATATCATGAAAATGTCGCTATGTATATATTTAATGCACATTTCTATTTATGCGCAGATATGGAGACAGATGTGATTATGATACCCGTTGTAAATCGCGTTTGGACGAAAACAATTGAACGAACTTCGTCACCGGTAGCTGCATCAAATCGAGTTTTTGATTTCAGGTGGAACGATTTGATAAAAAAGACTATGCAAATACCACAATAGCCAGGAACATCTAATCATTAATATCTATGATGCGACTTATATAGATAATAAATCAAATGTACCATTGTCCATTTGTTCCTATAAATAGTAAATATAATAAAATACAAATAAATTATTATTTTACATTTATTTATACAGTATATAATATGGTACCATCAATACGGTAATCAGTCATTCTTACTGGCTACTGCCTACAGTGTAGGGGCAGTCACACTCACAATGTAGATAAAATAACTAAGATTGATAGTCAAGTAGATAATATCATTGATTAAAGATAGTATAATCTATTATCGATAATCAATGGTAATAATTATTTATTTATAAGAATAACATTTAAATTACATAAAAATATTTGAATTGACAAAATTATGCACATGATTTATATTGTTATAATTTATACTTATTAGTTATTGCTATATTATACATTATTACTATTATTTTATTTATTTTCATAAGGTAAACTGCAAAGCACTTTGAATACGTTCGTGTCCCTCACCCCATTGAAAAAAAAAAAAAATTAGCAAACATTTAGCATATATTTGCACGGCCGGTCTCGAAACTATCGTTATTCCTTCGTTAAAAAAAAAATTTTACAATCCATACATCATGTCATTCCCAACCCTCACCAAAAAAAGTGGTAATTAAACAAAAAGATAATATTTAAATGTATAATTGATTATCTGCTTAGGAAATTCCGATAGATGTTACTGACTAAACTTATCGTAGTCAATTACGGAAATATTTACCAATAAATTACCGATAATGACTATTATAGTATCTTCCGGCATCTCGTAGTGGTGACACGAGGTATCGTAACTTATAAGTAGTGTCTTGTGGCATAGGCGCAAATAGCCTAAATTTTTTGGGGGGACTTATGATGCCCTCCCCTCACCACAAACATGCTTAGTACCACAGAATATAACAATGAACACTAATTATTAGCTTTAGAACTGGGGGGGGGGGGATTAAGTCTCCCAAGCCCCCTTATTTTCACCTATGTCTGGTGGTGAAGCAGACATAGGTGAAAATTGCCACTAAGGAAAATTTATATCTGCCTCCTCATTCTACTGCGCGTATATTTTCAACTCACCCCACCTTTTAATTTTCATATTACATTATAGCAACTGAACCATGAAAAAGCTTCTCGGGTCTCTTTGGTTCATCTTGTTATTGCCGTCCAACAAGCATTCGTAATTTTTTTGACTCCTATAGCTCACCAGTGATCGCAAAACGCGGGCTGTTATCAATTGTTTTATAACTAACTTTTGTTTTTTACGATTTAAAATTATAAAATGTATTTTAATATTTCGAAAGATAATTAGATTGATAATCTGCGCCACTGGTTTGATTTTGTTTACATTTTTTTTTCATCACAAACGCGCATATCTATTCGTGTTTGCCCGCCGACAAACGATTTCAAAACAATTTTTTTACAACGCTTATAATATATACGTTGTTTCTCAATTATATGGTTATTGGTTATCCGCAGTTATTATAAATTTTAGTCATTCCCTATATTACCGGAATTCTGACGACTTGAGATCATTTATTATTGAATAATCAGTTATGCCTTCAACCTTGCATACCGAAACACTAGGTGACTTCTTGTTTTGTTCACTACAGTTTTAAAAGTTTCTAATCATTACGCGCCTACAAAATAAATATTAATTATTTAAAAATTAAAAAAGTTAATATTATAAGTTACAATTTATCTAAATATTTGTACCAATTTATAGATCTATAGATCATAAAAACTGTTATTCAACATTTTTAAGTATTTTTAATTATTAAACAATACACAATGCACATCAATAATTTACAAATGGTTAAATTAATAAATAAATATAATTCGAATTTGATCGTCATAATATTACTTATGTATTGTAGTTTTGTCTAATATACCAATATAAAATTAAATTATAAATATCAAGAAAACCTAACCATTTTTTATTTTGGTAAAATATCTCGTGTAAATTCAAAAATTCAAAATATCTTCATTTTATAAACTTTTACATAATTATTTTTCACTTATCATCATTACCTAAATTATAACGGAAGGCTCCTGTTTTATAATTCAAATTTTTTATAGTAGCACTAGAATTGTTCATCTGTATAAAAAAAATGTATATAGATCAGGGAGAAATGTCTCAATCTAGGAGGGAAACGTCCAGTATCGCTAAAAAAACAATGGTAAAATGGTACGGTGTGTGTGTGTGTTTGGGGGGTCCAAATACCACGTTTTAGCCCAGTCACTAACACGTGGGCCGTACTTATGTATATTAAAAGGACATTGTACGTGCATGTGTTGTCTCCGTCTTATACTAAGGTATTTACAGAGCAGTTCCAATTTAAGGTTCTCATTAAAAGAAATTAAGTGGTCTTGCATACATGAGCAAAATACTCGAATTAAAAAAATGTAAGTTAAGGGAATTTATAATCCAATAGTCAAGTTTGATATCCCGCAAACAGAATTAAAAAATACGTAAGTATAGAGTACTGAACTATAAAGTGTTCCCAGTTACTGTGGACATACGGTATCTATGTATATTAATATCCCAAAATATAATTGTAAATTTATACAACATATTATGTTCTAAATTTTACATTAAATATACTTGGATATTATAATGATTGTATCTTTAATCGCACAAACGCTGATTTTTGATATTCTATTTCGATCGTCCAATATTCTCATGATAATGTTTTGTTAAAAATATTTAGTTATAATATACCTACTCGATATCCATCTATATCAATATTTGAAAAATACATTTCTCAAATATTTAACTTAACGTATTATTTTATTTAATTTTCATTAAAATGAACAATGATCAATCATGGAACATTTCTATTGACGATTAAAGGATATTTCTTTTTATGAAAGTTAAACACAACAACTAACCAATCAACCCTCGTGTCAACTTACAGATTTATTAACGTCAGCGTCTAGTGAGTGGCGTGTTTACTGTTTACGTATTCGCGCGCACGACTACGCAAAAGGCGAACGTAAGCAGTGTGACCAACTTCAGTCTCCCGATTCCCATCGGCCACACACCACGGGGGACATTGTATATTGTTTCGCAAAACACATGTTCCAATACTTTTGTTCCATAGTTTATTTGCACCACGGTATTAAATTACGTAGACGTTAAACACTTACATTCGTGAAAACAGATCAACGACGACGACGACAAGGACACTTATTTCGGTGCTTCGAACAGTTACAGTAATCGCTGTGCACCACCACGTCTTGAGCTAATTATTATGAGCGTCGGTTACGACTTCCACGATACAAAATATCGTAAATACAAAATATTGGTGAACAACCACGGTTAGCTAGACAACCTCAATTTGTTAAACGCCACTGACAAAATAATGTCAACTGCAGGGTTGAAACTTGATCAGTGCGGCAACTGCTTACCTAGTTTAACCACGTGACACTATGAAATTATGACACGCGTCAACACCCATACTGGTCATGCTCTTGTAGTTCATACGTACTACGTATGTAATAGGTAGTTTATAATTTATAGAAGTTTTATTAATAGTATCGATTAGCGAATATCTCGTTAAATCCATTCCGGTGGCGCTTTCTATAACATTACCATGGACAATTTAATAAAGCGGTGCAATTAACGGCATACTTTGCTTTTATGGTGTGAATTACGCGTGGACTTCCTTCCCAATCCCGAATTTCCGAACCGGTTCCTCGATCAACGGCACGAATACAGTCCTTGGTGCCACGTGGTTTGCGCACACGCCATACCATTTAGCTTTATTTTTTGATTTACAATATTTATATTTGACAAAATAATTGAATAAAATAATAACGCAATAAATCGGAAAAAAATGCGATGGTAATACCACGTTAACAATAGGTATCAAAGTCAGTTTTAACATCATTCTGTTTTCGACGCGGGTGCTTGCGTTTCGTTTCATACCGCGTAGGTTCTTTGTGCCGACGCGAGAAGCACGTCCCACTCGCACATATGACGCATCGCTTCGCTCGCAGTCACTCCTCAGCTATTGAGCCGCCTCAAACGCAACTCACTCGTACCGCCGCCTCCGATATCCGCACCATGCGATAACAGCTGCGCTGCAAATTGTTATTATTATAATATTATATTTATACATATCACCACGAGCCGTCGACAACGTGACATCGTGGTTTTTCAGTTTCGAGATTTCGGTTCTGCAAACCGCCGCCGAAAAAATAGCTCTCCTTCAGAACCGCGATTGGTGAGTACAAAAATTTACAAATGTTCATAATATAATATAATATCCCATGGTATATACAACAAGGTACGATCAGAATTTTTTGAGTAGGCACGTGACGCCGTATTATAGTGTATAGTATTAATAATTTTATGACAACATTAATATTTTCAAGGCAGGAATATATATATTTACGTAACGGTTAAATGTTGAGCATGCAAGAAGTTACACGTGCGGTATACCAGCAATACGTATCGGTATCGGATTTCGATACCATATAGTCTGTCCGTTACTGACCCGTATCGATAACCACTAACCAGCCTTTAGACACTGGTCTATCCGAATCTGGCGATTGTTGCAGAAATATTTCCGTAACTCGGGTAAACTAAGGCATAACCTCAAGTTGGTATGCAGGCTCTATTCCTTGTTTTTTTTAGAGGTTCAGTCTTTGGATCACGGGTAAATAAGAACCCGATCAGCTGATCGAGTGTCGCTCTAACATTATTCTATGTCGATACGTATTGAATTTTTCTTCTTGAAAATCTTGTATGATTACAATATGGGCAGATGTGTGACGTGTTGCGTAGACTTGAACCGAATCTAAACCTTTGCGATCATGTGTTTACTGTTCATATAATAATAATAACACCACCGCGTGCTTTTACGATCTCCCTGAACGTTACGTTAAACAATTTATAATAATTTTTACTCTTCCAAATATCATTTGTCATCTTCCGCCGTCTGCCTCTCCGATTTTATAACGTGACTTGAAATATATCGTTTAAGAATTTGTTTATTATAGATACTAACTGTAATTGTCAAAAAACAACGGTTTTTTTTATCGCCACCTACAGGTTTTTATGCATTATTTTATTAAATTTTTAATAATAATAAAATATTTATGGCAGTCTACATTTTTTTGTAATGTTATATAATACTAAGTACCTTATACCTCCATGTGACATAAATGGTATCTATTAAATGTTTTATCCACCTAACTGATAATACCTAGTTAGAGCTGTATTTAATAATGTTGCGACTTCAGGCTGAAAATACATGGTGCCCATTTTCAATAATTTTTTTTAATATGTTGATCAAAAATTTGAAAATGCAATGCAAGGAAACCTTATGAATTATTAGTATAGTTAAAAAAAAAATATGAGCATTAATTCACAATGGTTTTTTATAGAAGTCTGAAGTTAGAATTTTAAAATAATAGGGTAAAAAAAAATTTATAAATTATTTTGTTAGAAATTTATAAAAAATTGAATTGTCAGTTCATTTTATTTGAGAAAATTTTTCCACCCCTAGGCAATTGCCTACCAGTACCCCTTTATCTAGAGTATTCTAGTTGATTTTCTACTAAATGTCATTTCTGTTCACTTTTCATAATTTACTTATTTCAATATAACATCTATATATATATATAAATTATCCATCATTAGCTAGAAACTCAATAAGTACTGGACTGTTTTTAATAAAAGTTATATCAGTAAATTTCTTGAGACTTAGAGGGTTCATGTTCCAACCCTTATTTATAATTAAAGGGTAACTCGCTCATGAGTTTTGTCTAAAAGAATATATTTTTTTTGTTTATTTATAAGGTTGCCATTGTCATTGATTACATATTATATTACTTTTATAATTAGTAGAAATAGGTATAGCATAAACATTTACAAATATATTTATAAAATAAACAAATCTTTGGCATGGATGGGCAATACTGTTGGGGTGGAGGGAAACAGCTAGTTATATAGGTATAATATAAGTTTATTGAAAAATAGTACTTATTAAAACTATTCTTAAAACAGTAAAACATTGCATATACATAATTTGTCGGCTTAAAGCAAAAACTCACTAACAGCAAAACAGCAATATTTAGTAAATGCATTTTTAGTTTTAAAAATTATATTTAACACCATTAGTAAATTTTGAAAAAACTAAAAAAAAAAAGTAGGTTTTAACTAATAATTTGATGTTTAGTGCCCTTACGCAAATTATAGACTTCAAGTTTATAAACAAGATGACAATAAAAAAATAAATCAAAATTTTGATGTTAATGAGTTTTGCTCTCAGTCGATGATATAATTTCTTTTAATTGATGAAAAATTGTATAGGTACCTATTTTTTTTTCAGTATCAATTTAAAATGTTAAAGTGTCTAAATAATGATAGCAAACTACAAATGAGACAGAATATTAAACTGCATCGAGAAAAACTTCTTCAATATTTAGAGAATATTAATGATCCTGTTTTAAAATCTAAAATCAAATTAGTTTCAAATGATGTAGAAAAATCTAAATTGAATCACAATGTTAAACCAAAAATTACATCTAGTGCTGAGTTGTTAAGCACCAAACTTAAACCAACCATCAAGGTTACAAACCGTAAGACCAGATCAAACGTTCAGGTACAAAAATTTGAACCTGTGCTGAATAATACACCAAAAAATCTTAAAGTATTAAAAAATATTCATGTAAAAGAACACAATACCAGATCAAATGTTACTATTAATCAACTTCAACCAGATGTCAAAGTAAAAATAAAAGATTCGCTGCCTTTATCAAATGTTGAATTACAACGAAAACCTATACCAAACATTGAAATAAAAGATCCTGAATCTCCACCTGTCATTGTAAAAAAACTCAAAGAACAATTGATTGAAGAGCTATTTGATAGTTCGAGTTCTGAAGAAATTGATGATAATATTTCTGTTGGAAATAATGAAGATTGGAATGATATTTTTCAAACACACAATGAGAATGATGTAAATGACAATGATAGCAGCAGTTCAAGTATTATAGAAGCAGTTAAATATGATAAACGCAAACAAGTGGCCAATGATAAAATTAAAGAACAACGTAAGTATCTATGTTTTTTTTTCATTAATAATATAAATTGTATAATTATTTTGTTACTAACTGCATTTTATTTTATTCTAAAAGATTTATATAATAGTAGTGACAGTGATAATTCTGTATTCAACTACCCAACCACCAGAAAGAGAAGTCTGACGCAAAAAAAAATGATTTTAACAAAACCTCAAACTAAATTTGATCAGCCTAAACACAGGTTTAGAAAACCTCAAGACAGGTCTTTACACAATGCTAAAGAACGAGCATGCCGAAAACGCATAGCTAAAAAGTTTGCTACTCTGAGAAAATCTTGCAGTTATTTGAATACTAATAGACGCGTACCATCAAAGCATAGCATACTTTTGGCTGCTAAAAAAGAATGTGATTTGTTAAAACATTTTGAGAAAAAAATGATTGCTGAAAAAAAAGTATGGCTTGAATCAAATGAAATTCTGAAGAATAGGATAGCTGAAATGTGTCGCAAAAACTTCGAGGATAACAGATTAGCACGTTTAAAACTTAAAACTGAAAATGTATGACAAGCCAAAAAAATATTATGGTTATTTTGTTAATGTATATTTCCTACTGCACAATGTACAGTTTTTTAAGCTTAGTACATAAAAAAAATATGTATATTTATATTTTTATGGTAAAAGTTAATAGATTTTGTAAATTTATAAATGTTTTATTTGTATGTTTGTATACTTAACCCAATATATACATTTCTAGTTAGTGTTACACGTTTCTTATAACTACCATATTTCTTTCTTTTTTTGTGTGTGCATATTGGCAATGAATATTTAATTAAATTAAAAAATGTATTCTGTCATAAATGAATTATATTTACTTAAACTAACATTATTTTGTATGCTCTTAATGAGATTCTATATAATGTCATAGACGCTCATTTAAAATCTTTTGTATACATTTTAAATGCTCAATTCCATTTATATGTAATTAACTGATTTGTTTTCATATTGTTGCACAAATTATGTTAAACTTTAACATTCCAGTTAAAATTTTTTTAATTTTAGATTATGACATATGTAACGTTTTTTAATTATAAGTCTATTTTATTGTGAATATTGTGTATTATAAATTAAATATTTTTCAAAAATGTCCTAATTAATTGATCACGTGGTTTTTAAAACCTTTATCAAATAATTCCTCTTCTTTACAATATTTTTATTATTTTGTGTGTATTTGTCATGTATGCTAGTAATGCTACCTACTAGAAAACTTTTATATATTATAAATTATAATTCAGATAAGGCAAAGTTCTATATTTGTTTTTACTATGAAATTAATTATTAAGATTCTACTATTTGCTATCTCCATCTTACAAGTATAAAACGATAAATTTATACTCTGCAGTTAACGTTTAGATTTGTTAGTTCACAAATTAATGTGAATCGACCTATTAGGAAATTTAATGGTAAGAAACTAAGAACATAATCTGTGTTCGTAAGTTGGTTTTTTACAATAGTTAAATTTTGCATATATAAAATAGCGTAGTTTAAAATTGTTAAAAGCTAAATTAGTGTAAAATAACATATGACCACAAATAATGTTATTTAAATAAAGTTTCATAATAAGCTGATTCACTCTTAATTGTTGAACTTGCAAAGCTAAATATGAATTTATGAATGTATATTTGCTATATTATGCACAGTAAGATGGAGACAACAAATGTGGGTGTAACGTTCTTTTAAAATAATAATAGAATATGTAAAGTATACTATTTAACTAAATCAATAATGTAGTTAGGTATAAATCATTAAAATAAAATAAAAACAAGATACAGCACAAATGTCATATTTTGATTGCCAAATGCAAAAATGCTGGTGTTAATGCATAAAAAAATAATATACTTATACTTTAGAAAATATAAATTACTATAAAATTGTACAATGATGAATAAACTACCATCATTAAAAACAAATACAAGTAACAATTAGCTAACATTATATAATATGAAACCAATTTTGGTGCTTAAAATTTTCAATTTTGTTATAGTTAGCATACAAAACTAATATTGTACTATATGTTGTCATTTTTAAAAATTTGTCCTAATTGTTGGCATGTTAAAAATGTACCAGTTTAAAAAAATACATTTTAAGTTTTACATTTATAACAGCTTCTGTATTCATTGTTAATTTTTTAAAATATTTATTTTGAACTAATGAAAAAGTGAAATAATCGCCGAATAAATTAAATTGAACTTTATCTCTGTGTAATAGTTAAAACTATACTTAACACAAAAGTAAACACTCTAAATATTGTTTCTATACTTTTTTCACTATAAGAAATCTTAGTAGCCAATTTGCATAAAGTTCTACTATATGGCAGATGTTTTAATGATTGACTCTGTAGCATGACAAATAGGTGTTAACTGAAGAGACTCCTTAAATGAACACACAAATAATTAAGTATAAATCGGGAGTTATCACTACGACAATTTTTGTATTTTTCCATACACTAGCATATACTAGTTTTACTAAAAATTCTAATATAAGACAACGATAATAAAACATAAAAATGTTGATTTATAGCTGAAAATAATCGTTTTATTGTCTGAAATAATAATGAATATATTTAATCTTTTTTCTTTATCTGATTTGATAATTATTGGTTGTTGATTATACACAAATGACGAATTATAATAAATTATGTATAGCGTTAATTATATAAGTGTTAATGGACACATTTAGTTATTATTAAAGATCACATGTTTAATTAAATTTAACACTTAGGTTTCCTTCTTTAACAACAAAACATATTTAAATATGAGCGTTGCACATCAGATAGCAGTCAGACAATTTTTCATGTCTAGAGTACACGTAGGTCCAATAAGACATGAGTTGTTTGTCATACAAAATGATCCAAATTAATGCGTTGAATCGTATAATTTACACATTAGAATACAAAAAGTACAACTGTGAGCAAGCCAAGTGCTTTCAGTAGTGTTATTATTGTTGTAAATTGTAATCTGAGAAATTTTACAATTTACACAAGGATGGCAGTTCAATGATTTAAAGATAAATATAATTATTAGTAACATTTTTTTCTTTTACATAGTCTATGTAATTATTTAACATGTACAAGCTATGTAAAAAAAAAAAAACTGCCTGGTATAAGGCACACATTAACTATCAATCAACAATAACAAGTGTCTGTTAGATGTGGCTATATAAATATTAGATTTCTTACATAATAAAAGGATCAGCATATTTTTTTTTTTTGAGTTCAACATTTTTTTTTATCATAAAAAATAAATGAAAAAAATTAAGTTATAAAATATATATATATGTTGCCCATTGTTTTCAACATAAATAAGCTCATCTATTCAATTATTTTCAACACTTTGCCAATAGCAATAGTTTTCCCTGAAAAAGAAAAAAAAATTAAAAAATTAAAACAATTTTTCTATCAATAACATGACATAAAATTATTAAATTTATAGCCTTGTAGTCGAGCTGTAAGCAATGCTGTTAAACAGAAACTAATTTTTTCATGATTACCGTCCATACAGTTATTGGAAAATTTCATACTAATAATTGCAAAGACTGATTCTAACTGACTACTTACTACTTTTTTAAATTTGTAATCAAAAGCAAAATTAGCTGTGGGCTCTTAACGTACACTCCCCTTCCTCCAGAAAAACAAAATACAGTATAGTTTTATATATAACTTTTTTTATTTTATATTATATAATTATTAAATATTTTCTGCAAAATCTTATACATATATACTATAAAAAAATGTGAAGTGTTTTCTAACAGAAATATTTTAAATTTAACCAAAAACGATTAGCTTGATGTTTTTTTTAAGCAAAAATATATAATGTTAACATTAGCCAAAAGCTCAAAATATTAATTATGATAGTAGTTATTGCCTTATTGGTAGTCTGTGTAGTCTGTCAGGTGTAGTAGTAATTAATTTTATTTTCCTAACATTTTAGTATAGATTACAGTTAGTTGTTAATAATAATTTGTCAATTACATCATTCATTAAGCATAAAAAGCATTGTTATTGTCTGGAATATGTATAAAGTCTATACAATAAATGATTTTCATTTTTGATAGTACCAATAATTATATTAACATATTTTAATATAAATCTTTAATTAAAATTGCAAACCAATGATAGAACATTAACATCTAAATATATACACAAAGTACAAACCTTCGTCTCGAAGTGTGAATCTACCCATTTGTGGGAAAAGTTTAAATTCCTCGAGACAAACAACACCTGAACATTCGAGCCTCATTATAACAACTTGATCTTGCTTAACAAATCTCGGCCTCATATTTGATTTCAATCCAGTTTTTCTATCAACTAAGCATATTAATGCCTGAAAATAAACCCAAACAAAATCATATAGCACATTTGTGTTTTAAAATTAAATTTGCAAGACAAGTTATATTTTGACTATTTATTTTAATATACCTTAACTTCTACTACTTCGGCAACACAATGGACATGCATAACTGCTGAATATCCAGCACAAATAATGCTTTTATGCTCTAATATGACAACCTGAAATTAAAAATGTCCACCTTAAAAATACATTCTATAAATTAATTTATTCAAGTAGTTTATACCTGTCCATCAAATATACGACAAGTTTTAACTGGATTAATTGGATCACATAAAATAAAACCAGGAGAGACATCTTCTTCTTCGACTCCTTTTAGCTTAACTTTGATATTTTCACCCGGTCCAACCGACGTAACTTCTTCATCATCTGACCACAATTGGTCAACAATAACAGTTGTCTACAAATATAATGTAATATTAATAGAGGAATAGAAAAGGTGGTTAAACAATAAACATACTCTATTTGGCATTAACACTAAGGTTTGTGTTTTTCTTGCTTCGCCTGATTCTACTTTTCCCATGAGTACAGTTCCCATGTCTTTATATTTTTCTACAACAGGCATTATAAAAGGACCATCTGAACTACGATTTAATAAAGGTAAATTGTCAATAAATGGAATAAAAGCTGGCCCTCTGAAAAATAAAAATAAAAATTTAGTATATTTGTATATGAAAAAAATATTAAAGTCCTTACCTATACCAAGGGCATATAGATTCTTCAACCTGATCTAATAGTCCTAAACCAGTTTGACCAGACACAGGCATAAATGTTAAGTCTTTAGCTACATTGAACCCAAGCTTTTTCAGGTAAGGTAAAATTTTGTCTCTACATTCTTCATATCTTGTTTTTGACCATAAGACTGTTGAGTCGTCCATTTTATTTATTAATACAAGCATGTGTTTTACACCTGCTGTTTTTGCTAACATAGCATGTTCTCGGGTTTGACCACCTCGATCAAATCCTGTTTCGAATTCCCCTTTACGAGCTGAAATAACCTAATCACCAAAATTACAAATTAATTTAAGGTTATATAATTTTCTATTTAGCATGAAAAATAAAGTAGGTAAACCATTATTATTAATTTTAAACAGTAAAATCTAAAATCTATCATTTAATAATAAAAAAAATTAAAATAATTCTTCCAAACAAAACTTTTAATATTTTTGTTATTGTAGTACAAATATTTTTATAATTTTATAAATTAAAATTATTTGTAAAAACTGAATATCTTATACCAACTATTGAATAAAATTCTGATTTATTTTATTACATATATTACTTAAATGTAGAACTAATATACCTATAACTATAATTTAGTTTCCATATCCATAACTTGCAAGTGTTAATATTTAACAATCAATAAAATGTTTAAAATTTAATCTTTTATTATTATAACATACCAAAACAGCTAAATCAGCTTGAGCGGTTCCACCAATCATGTTAGGTACAAAACTTTTATGACCAGGTGCATCCAATATAGTAAAATGTTTTCTCACAGTTTCAAAATATGCTCTGCCAACTTCGACTGTTTTGCCTTTCTCTCTTTCTAAAGATTTAAAAATAATAATAAATATTTTACTAATTTATCTAGTAAATTATAAATTGTATCATAATTATAATTTATCATATTTACCTTCTTGATTAGTATCTAATGCCCATGATAAATACCAGGATTCTCTGCTTCTTTCTTTTGCTTCTTTCTCATATTTATCTAAAGTTCTTTTATCAACCATTCCAGTAAGTGCCATTATTTGACCTCCAATTGTTGATTTTCCAGCATCTAAATAAATAAGTAGATATAAATTGTTATAGCTCCACAATATATTGCATATTAATTATTAACTATTGAAATATATTGACAATAAAAATATAATAGCCATATATTTTTAAATATTCGTCTTCAATTATATTTTAAATTTAAAATAGCTGTTGTATAGCTAAATAACCATTAGTTACATATAAAAAATTAATAGAATGTATTACAAATAAATCCATACATAGTTACTTGTATAAATCATGAAAGTATAAAACATGTTGATTTAATTTTAAATAATTTATCTTAAATTCCATATCTTTTGAAAATAGTTTGTTGTAAGGTAAAAATAATTTATAGTTGTATAAATATATATTTTACAACTTAATTAAGCATCTATTAAACTATAAATTTAAAATACTAGAAAAAAAACATGCCAACAAAGAAAATGACATTTTTTTTTAAGATTTAAATAAGTCTCTATCTTACTGTTAACAATTAATAGAAATTAAACAAAGATTAAAAGTATCAAATAATTTATAATATTTAAGCTTATCAATTTAATTAATCCTCAACAGCAACCATTAAGTAGTAATATTATAAATATCCTTAAGTTTAAAATGGGGGTCAAGCAGTGGAATAAAATAGAAAAATGGACTTTAATTTTTTAGTTTCGACAATTGTAGATTATTATCTATAATTCATGTTGATGGATGGCATGGAAGAAATTGGATTACAAATATATTGAATTTGTGTTAGATTTTAATTGATGGGAAGTAAAAAAAAAATGTTACAAGTTAAATTTCATATTTGAAATAATGAATAAAAATAGAAGAATCTTTGGTTAATAAACAAAATGTACTTAAAAGTATTGTTTACGAAAATTTCTTAAACAATACATTAATAATGATATTTAATATCATTATCAAATATTTTTATTACATATTTTTACACTATATATAGGTTTAAAACTAACTTTTGAAAAGGGTTAAATCTAAAAATTAAAACTTTTGGATATTAAAAGGATGTCATACCCAACTTACACATGTACGACATAGTAAATTTTTGTTCACCAGTTTCACTAGTGTAATGTTAATCTTAATATTAAGAATAAATTGATCTATTATAAAATTTAAAGGCAAGATTATCATCTAGGGCCCCAAGTAGGTTTTAATTGATATTATTTTTTAAGTAAATTATGATCTTTTTGAAACTGTATATTTTAAAATTATCATTTTAAACGGAGACAAAACATGCAGGTACTACATCATCTTAAACAAACTGTATTAGCACTTCGCACATTTTATATATAAACCTTATGTTTGAATTGCCAAATACAAAAAACTATCATATGAATTTGATTCTTTTCAAAACAATCTGCCAAAAATAGTCATTTTTTGAGAAATTATGACTTATTATGTTTATAAATAAACAATACAACCGAGATATTAATTGTATTTGATTTTTAACTAAGTAATAAATATTTAATTTAGACTGTATGATTCATACTTCTAAATGACATATATCTACACCATACAAAATATTATACACAACACCATTTTTGTAGGCAATGTTTTTAACTGTTCTGAGTCTTACCTACGTGCCCAATAATGACTATATTGATATGTTCTTTTTTAGGTTTTGGCTCAGATTCTTCAATTGTCTTCTTGGGAATAGGTTTAGGTTTTTCTTCATCGACATCCACTTCAATGTCAATGTCGATATCATTATCAATCTCGATAATAGGTTTGGCAGTTCCATCCTCAGGAGTGATGGATGCACCATCCTCCCATGAGTCTAGTACAACAGCTGAAGGTCCTCCGCCAGTGTCACCAGTCAACGGGTCTCCTATGCTGTCCACATCTACAAACAATGGACAAACAGGCCCAATAAATTAGGACACGTCATAACCTTAAAACCGGTACCACTTACTGGTAGTTTTCTTGTCACCACCGCCGGCAGTCTCATCTTCAGGGCCACCGTCAACATCGTCGGATTTAGACGAAAACGAGGTGAACGATGGAACAAACTCCACCGCGTTAACGTTCAATTTGATGAGTTTCTGCTGCAAATCAGCGGCAATCTGTGATTCTGTTAATTCGTTTTCCTCCCAGGAGTCCGGCGCCGCGTTATTGGACATATCTACGGCCGTTTGTCAGTACCTACACGTCCCGTATTACATACACAGATGAAAATAAGAAAACCCAATCACTGCATTGAGGAACCAATAGACGTAGACAGAAAAAAACGTGTTTGGAATTAAGAAAAAAAATAGTACCGAATCACCAATCACGAGATATCGTATGAATCGCGAATCTGCGATACAAGTATAGTGCTGTGGTTTCACACTGGATAATGGTAGCGCCACGCGTCCATAACCGCAGTACTGCCAACCCCACAAACCAACAACTGCAGCTGCAATCACCCACGACATCAATGAAACCATAGACCTATAAAATATATATATAAATTTTATGCGTCTATGAATAAAACCGTGGTCTGTGATACAAAAAATATGATTTATTCAACAATGTTGATTGTTCTACGGCTTAAGATAAATTTATTGATCTTAAAAAATTAACCTATAATTCTTAAATCGTGATTCGTGGTTGTCTTCTCAATTCACAATTAAAGATATAATGGTTGCCTGACGGGCTATGGAATTTTAATTATCATTGTTTTCATAATTAATCTCGTGATAAAACAATTCTTTAGCGCTCTTAGACAGCAGTGGTCTATTTGTAGACTATATTACACTGCTATCACAATTATTTACAATTCACAAATTGAAAAGGCTAAATCAGTAACGAGTTAATAATTATTGACTAAAGACACAGTCATAAATTAAAACACAAAATAAAATGTATTATGAATTTATTAGTACAACCATTAATTATTAAGCAAAACCATGATATAACATGTACAAAATCAAAATCAATATAAGTATAAATAATTAGGTACTTATTAAATTTATAAGTTTTTTTTAGTATTATTTAATTGTTTGTTATGTTGATTTTCGATGTAACTGTATTGGTGCATTCTTATTACTTAATAATAAACACAAATATTTGTTGACAGTTTGCATTGGTGTTCGATGTTCAACACAAGGAAATGCAATATAAATATTTTGTTTAAAGAAATCTTCACAAGTTTTACTTGTTTTTATTCAAATGTATTTCATTCAATGAATCTGTAAAGTTGGTATATGAAAATTCGAGGGATTTTAATATCGTTATATATTTTAAAAATTTTAATTGGCAGAATTTTATATTTTTAAATAATAATCTAACATAACATTTTCACAGAGTGCTCTTAGTTATTCAAGCAGTTATTCCTGCGAGGCATTTTAATACTTATTTGATTTCGCTTTTAACATGGCCCCGTTATAGAATATAAATTAGATGTTAGTGATGTAAACAGGGACGAACTCAGAAAAAAATTATTAGGAGAGTGCAGTCTTCAAAATTGCCGACTAGAATTTGAAATTCCAAATTTTTATTAACTATTAAATTACTTTTTATTGCATACTATATTTATTGTTTATTTATTACCTTATATTTCAATTAAATTTGAAATTGAAATTCAGAAATATCTAACTTGTCATTATTAATTTATATCAGAATGGAATAATGTTAACAAATACAAAATGGGTAATTATTATAATTCATCATTTATTATTATAAAGTCTTTTAAAAATGAGATGCTTACAGTAATTTAAAACTTTTATTATAAGTGCCAAAAAATAATTTTTTTATACACGCAAAAATATTTATTTATTTGATCAATTCTATACTTTCTTCACAATGAATCCTGCAATGCTTCAGCGTTGCTATTTGTGTACAAGATCATTGATATCCAAACTGTCTGTTAAGTCTTTCTCGTAACTGAACATAATTAGTGCATTTAATCATTGATCGTCTATTTTGGATCTTAAGTAACTTTTTATTAATTTTAATTTAAAATGTCTACAATTATTTCCTTTTGAATTACATTAAATAAGAGAATCATTCCTGAAGAAAACAAATAAATATCCAATGTCTAATTTCAAACGCTCATAAAAATTAGTTTGACTTCTGGTAAATTTGTTTTTTTATTTTAGAAAGTTAGAAAAATTTATAGAGATCTTTGTGTTGAGTTTTCAAAACTTAAATTTGAATAGAAAATTTTTTATTAATTTCATAATAAAAAAAACCGTAAAATATCAAGATTTTTACGTATTTTCTCAAAATTTCAACTTTAGACATTTATAAAAAACTATTAGAGACTTATGCTTAACTTTTTTTTTTAATTTTCACTTACAAAAAGTTATGAAGAACATTGTATTACATTTTTAAGTTTTTTGACCGACGGCGGAAAAATTTTTATCGGTAATAATATAAAAAACTAGAAAATTGATTAAGCTTAATCAATTTTCTAGTTTTTTTTAACCTATATATATATAAGCCTTTTAAGCTTATAAGTAGCTTAAAAAAAGTCAACATTTTTTGAAACATTTATAGTTTATAGAAAATATTTATATAAACACTTGGTGAAAATTTCATGTATCTACCATCATTATTTCATTTGTTCCACCAAAAATAAAAATCGATTTTGTCAAAATTTTGCTTGGCGAAAAAATTCCTGTTTTTCCCAACTCATTTAAAAACTATTGACAAATTTTTACTTTGGACTCCCTAAAGTACCAACTAGATTCACTTTCCTATCAGAAAAGATGCTGATGACGAAAATCGGAGTACTTTTACTGTTCAAAAACGTGATAACAGACAAAAAAAAAATAAAAAAAAACACAAAATTGTAAAATCAATACGTCCATTGCTCTGTTCAGAATCTAAAATTATATTGTTGCAATGTGGCAAATATAAAATAATGGTTTTCCTAAACCAAAAAAATCAGGTTTTTAAATTCTAACTTTTATTTTAAAAATAAAAATTACTAATTCATATAATTTATAGTTAATATTCAACGAAAATACTGTAAATTCCTGTATAGGCGTATAGTCAGAGGCAGTTCTAAGAGGGGCCCTAGGTTATGCGGCTTCTTCCCAATCCCGTATTTCTAAAAAATTGTATAATGTTACAAACAAAATTACAAAAAAACTTATTATATTATATATATTTTTTGAAGATTATGACTTCCCCCCCCTAACCATATCTTTGGAGCTGACCCTCTGTAAAGTATTCTTCTTAAATTATAATATTTTGTAGAAGCATTATTCCTCTTTTGGTTCTTTAAGATATTATTCCAAACAAATATTTTTCCGAAAAATACTAATCCCTGTAATTATTTTCCTGGTTTATATAGAGACTCAATCGTATATTCAAAATGTGTAAATATAAAAATTGATTTCACAATCTTCGTAGTAGAATAACAATTCAAAATTTCAAAGGTCTAAGAACTTCTTTTTAACCGATTACAGCCATACAGCATTAATCAGTCTGTAATCTGTTATCTATTTAATTTACGTATTACGTATACGTCAAAATTTGTGTATAATAATTTATTTTATTTGTGATTAGTTATTATAACGGATTATCAAATTCGTGTACCACGAATCCACATTCCACGATGTTAAGAGGATTAAAATTTGTTGTTCATTTGTGATCTTCTCTCATTGTTTTACAGTTTTTACTTCTTACTAAATATATATAATATGTTGTAATACAAATAAAAAAAAAAAATATATAATATGTGTTTATGTTATACATATCTGTGGTTTTTACACGCTGTGTATTCTTTTTATCACGGTTACTATCAGTTATCACATTCCGGAAAAACTTTCCGTTCCCTTATTCAATTCCACAAACCTTAGATAACAATGTATGACTATGGTAAAAGCACACTTTGGCATCACGTTGGCGACCATGTGTAGCGCAGGTTTGTTGTGGTCACGGTTTTATTTATGGTATATAAGACCGTGGTTGTGGTCGAGTGACTCAACACCGCCGCCGGACAAGTGCTGCCCTCGCGCGCGCAACGCCGGTTCTACATTTCTACAAGACCGTATCAAACATGGCTGCCAAGTGAATACTGAATAGTTTTCCTTCAAAAACACATCACGTTTCCGGTCACGCATACTTAAAACAGCAGGTTTGATTGATTTTTTTCTTTTCTTTATAATTTTTCTATTACTTTTTACACACACACACACACACATAAACACACTTGTACGTACATTTTACACACTCATACTTACTGCATTACCGAATACCGGGTCGCTGTGAATTCGTATTATCTTTATCGTTTAACACATCGAACCAACTCACACGCGATTACCAATTGTTTCATGTGATCGCTGGTTTGGGATCAACAACAGACAGAGCAGCAAAGAAATCGTCCGCTTAACGGTATTTGTGAGGCGCATTGAATTCGGCAATACACACGACTTATTTGGAAGATTCGTCTGCGAAATAAGACGACCTCTGCAGTCAATTTGGAACGCCTTTGGCGAACATTTGCCGTACAGGTATGATAAAACCTTTGTTATGGAATCGATCTCGCGTGCGCGATAACAATTAATTTTTAAATGTAAAACGTGAATATGTCAAAAATTTGTTACATAGTCGTCCCCATATCTACTGTTAAACTGGTAGTTACAATGGGTTTTCCAATCGTGATGACATGGTTTTAAGGATTTCATTATGCTGAGAGTTACAACTGTTGACATCTGTCAATTGTCCACACCCATCCACATGTATTCACCCACCTATAGACTCCTGTCTTGTCTAAAATAATACTTTGTTTCAATACGTCTGCCCCATCATCAATTAATCTATTTAGTTTTTGGACTAGATTTCTCATGTGGTAGATATGTTGCTGTCTGCACTTGTGGACAGGTTTCTCAATTTTTATCTAGGATACACAAATATACTTTTTTTTTTTTATTGATCTTAAGCCCGGCAACTATGGCCATTAGCTGTTTGTAGGTTTTTATAGTAGGTTTTTATTGTGGGTTGAGGAACGGTTGGGTTGG
The DNA here is from genome assembly GCA_014851325.1 of Pentalonia nigronervosa. Taxonomy (NCBI): domain Eukaryota; kingdom Metazoa; phylum Arthropoda; class Insecta; order Hemiptera; family Aphididae; genus Pentalonia; species Pentalonia nigronervosa. The sequence goes on along the minus strand of JACXSJ010000948.1, from coordinate 97,538 downwards.
AACACGTTTTGTATGTGTAGCAAGGATTTGTTGCTAAAAACCCGGGTGGTCACCCATCCGGGAACTAGCAACACCGGCCGGTACTTACACTCAAAGCGTTTCCGCAGTTGAGCGTACGACCGCACCACACTCTAATTCTATATACCCCATGTTTTCTTTGATATTATGAACACAGATCTGTTTTTTTAAAACTACCACATTTCAGATATCATTTTTTAAACGTTTTGTACTTTTTTAATCTTATTGGTGTTTGTTCATTATAAACTATTATACCATTTGTTATTAAGCGATGATTAGATTAATCTTTAAATTACAAACTGTTTTTAGATTAAGCACATTAATTTCTAACTTTAATCTATTATAAATTTGATAGGTACTTAGAATATCATATATTTGTTTACTACACAAACTTACCTAATTATGTTTTGATTAAATTTTATTATATATGAGATTAGGATTTATGAATGTTTACATTTTTATTTTCTCTGGTAAACACGTCTTAATAATATTGTTTCATTTTTATAATATAAAGCATTAATTTGTGTATTATAATTTCATAAATGCTATTAGTTATGTATATTTAGATTTATAGTCTATATATCTTAAAATTTGCGAGCAGGGTACCTAACCATAAATTGTTGGTGGAGGTTATCAGAAAATTAAACTAAAATAATATAATTTCTGAGAGTTTTTTAAATTAATAGAGGCTAATATGCTATTATATACATTATTCACAGTAAAGTGTCTAACACTTTTATCAGTCATAAATATTGTTTAGTATTTTATAGTGTATTTTTATAAAATTATTTTATTCATTTACTTTTTGGATTCTAAGTTGAGCTAACATTTTTAATATTATATTAATATAATTGACATTATAAATTTACTTGACACTCAAAAAAAGTTTCATTAAAGATATCTAATTTAAAAAATTATAAATTAATGACTTACCTACATTGTGATGTAACCTCATTATATTGTGTAATTTTGCTTTGCTAGTTATTTTGCTTAGACGACATTTGCTTGAACATAGTTTACGATTAAAGATCATTGGGGATAAATTAAAATAGTTTAGTGTGTTTTAGACCTAGAACTGTTGATATGATATTTCGGGTAGAGCTGTACATGTAATTTATGGTAGATGACATAATTTAATTACTAATTCATATATATATATATTAGGTAGGTACTTATATTACTTATCTTACAAAAGAAATATATTTATAGCCAAATAGATAATAAAATAAACATAAATTTTGCATATAGTTGACTATTGTGTTATTTTTACAATAATTAAATAATTTAAAATTCATCAACATACATTTTATAACCATTATTTACAATTTTGGAAACCTAATTAGATATCAAATTTATGTGTAAACTAAAATTTTAAGTACACTAATTGATACATTTTATATTAATCTTTTACAATACTATTCATCATAAAAAAAAATGTTAGAAATTATGTTTGTATTTTATGTGATTTCAGTTTTATTAAATATCTACAGTTTTCCATTTATTTTATGATAAATATTGAAATTATTTGTTATTAAATGTTTTGATAGGTTACAATAAATAATACTGATTTAATTTAACTTTGTTATAGCCACTGTACATCATTTTTATTTTATAAGTTTTGTAATTTATGGAACAATTTATAGGTTTTACAATTTTGTTAATATGTCAAATGTTGCCATATCCAATTCAATTTTTATATTTTAAACTAGGGTAATTAATGAAATATTCTAAACTTTTAAATAGCTAATAGGTGTATTAAATTAAGAGTTAGCTAAGCATTATTTAATGTTTTTATTTTTAGTGATATCGTTATGGAAATATTAATATATTTAACCAACAAGCTTTTGCTGACTCAGAAGTTTAAAAAAAAGGACAGAAATATTTGTTAAGTTCGCTATACTTATTAAAAAATACCGAATCAGTTTTTAGTCCTAATGCAATTTTGTAAGAATGTAACGATTGTACACGATCGTATTTTGTAATATCTGTTTCATATATCAACTGAGCTATAGTAACATACTAACATTATAATCAATGATTTTATGTATGCTTGTTTAGTGTTTTATTTAAGCGGTGGCAGTGTTCCCAAAATCCTATCCATTACATAGCCATAAAAAGACATTGACCTTGTTATCTGTTAAAGTAGGTAGACGCGATTCGATTCCTAGGAAAAAAATTCATGTACTGATCGCGTCATACATGACTTGAAATTTTCCGTTACGACAGTTTTAATTTTCTCTTCCGTCACGTGGTTACATACTATTTAGACGATAATATTTTCATAAATTATATTATGCGTGTTCTAAAACAACATTTTGTAAAAAAAAAAATTGTCGCTTTGACGTGTATATAGTTATGGATAATCGGTTAAAAAGTCCATTTGACAAAAGTTGATCAAAAAGTCCCGATTCATTTTTTTATTGTCAGACAAAAAGTCCGAGCACATTTTTATTGTCAGACAAAAACTCCGAACATATTTTTTAATCTTTAGTCATTATTGTAGTATAGTCGAAAGATTGGCTTTTTTACCGGTATAAAAAGTGATTGAAGGTATGAAGCATTTGAAATTAATTTGTGCACCCAATAATACAGATTTAATTGACTATTTTTATGCGACATATGTATATGTTATTGGAACATACAGAAAAGTCGGGGTTTTGAAGTTCAGATGAAATAAGCCATTGTATCTATCTGAAACATGGAACGTACATGAGGCTACATTACACTCCAGACATCGTACAAACTATATTTGCGAACAAGCTGGAACAATAGGTTTGTGTATTTAATCGGGCATAGTGATCCAACAATTTGGAAGCTGATTATCAAATTTCGCGAGGAAGTGGGGACAGATAAAGCAAAAATAGCATTATATGACATAGGACCCGTAAGCAAAAAATATAAAATAACAATATTTATGTGTAAAAATTAATAATAAAAAGTTGACAGTAGAAGAATTTTTAAATCGTATAGGCCATTGTTTAAGAAAACGTAATTTATATTAAATGTATTGACAATTTTTTAAAATATGTTTTTATCGATTTATTTTAAATTATTAATTATTACTATTATAAATTATTATTATTACTTTATTATTTCTATTTAAAAAAAAAAAAAATGCTGCTCAGACTTTTTGTCCAACTTTTTTCAAAGTGAACTTTTCGTCTGGGATTCATAGTTACGATGGGATGTACGAATAGTAAGGGGTTTGGAAATTCATGTAGTGATTTGTTGTAATCTGAAGTGTAAGATTCTGGTATATTCCCTTTTTGCACACCCAACCATGGGGTGTGGTGTGTGTTTTATGCGCAACGATGATGATGGGCGGTGGACATTTATTTCCGATTTCGATCGCGCGTGCTCAGCCAGACGTCGCTGCCGCTACCGCAGTTTACGCGGTGATATTATTATATATATAGCCACTGCCGGTCGTCCGGTTTACCGAGTATGTGCGATGGTAGCGGACGTTAAATTCATGACGAAAACAACCGCTGTTGCCATATCTCATCGGCGCGCGCGCGTTCTTTCTCCGCTCGCCATCGCGCCTGTCACGTTCAAGCGTTGGTGCAGCGGCAGCAATCCCGGGGGCTGACGTCCACGTCCGCGCGCATAAACGTACAAACACGCGTGCGCGCGCGCACATACCTATCGATCGAACCTTGTTCTCTCTCATACGTCCGGCAATGCGCATGCGCCTCTCTACCACTTACGTATTTTTATATTACAAACGCGCGCCACAATTGTATCGTTTTTACCTTTATGTATACTGTAAATCATATGAATATTATATATTATTATTACCTCGGAGTAATATTTTATTATGCAACGATACTCGAATAATAGTTAATAACACTATAAGTGCCATGCATAGCGACGTTCCCAGAATTTATGTATCATATTTCACGTTCAGCTATCGGCTCTCGGATCCCCGTTAACCCCCTTCCCCCTTCCACTGCTAAAAAAATCATGTCTCGTTTCACCGAAATCGTGACGTATTGGTGGGTAAACTATATACTATTACGTTATGTAATTTACGTAAATATCGGTGATATGGACTACCGTCGACGGTTACGTCGTCGCGCGCGCCACAATGACCATAATCGGAATATCGTCGACCGGGGCCAGCGAGATGACGCATTGACGCACTATCATATGTGTGTTGTCCAGAAAGAACATTTTGTTCTCGTTATCCTGCTCAAGCGATCCAACCGATGGAATCAAAATAATAGAACACGATTTATATATTATATATAATACATATATGTATTGTCGTACGGGAGCTTGTACGTGTCGAAATTCAATGACGCCCTGTGGGGAGGGTTGTTCATTCGCTTGTTTTTACCAAAATGCATCGCGCCAAAATTATTCGAACGCAAATCAGTGCCCTCGCGCGCACAATCGATTGCGGCGTGTGGTGTACTAGCGCGATTGTGCCGCCGCGCGCATTGTGTGGTGGGGGTAGGACGCAGCGTCCGCCGCTCGTTCGACCCCCGTTTCACCGACACCATCATCACACCACTCCACCGTAGTCACCATTCTATCACTCACTCCGTCTCTTGTTTTTCAATCTCTCGTTCGGCTGTGGAACACGCGCCCGCGCGTACTCTACTCACAGACACACATACGAACACGCTTGCACGTACGTACATATTATGCGCAGTTGCTCCGTACTAATAATTTTTTAATACACGCATATTGTGTTATATATGTATATATATATAAGTAAAGAAAATTTTACGGAGAACCAATTTTTTTTTCTCTCGACTCGCGTGCCGCCATCTTTCGTCGTTGTGTTCCGGCAGTGTTAACAGTGACCGCGAACCAACAGCCGTCGTCCGTTTCCTCAACCGCAGCGCAATATTTCTATCACATCGGCCGTGTCCACGTCCATTATAGGTGAGTTGTACGGTATACGTCGACGGTCCCGCTGCGGTCGTCGGCGCACAGACCGGCTGGCCAGCCGATGTGCAATCTATGATCTATTTTTATCGCCCGCGCATTCCCCAACTGGCTATGATTAGGTGGAAGTGCCCAACCGTCTGTCGGAGATTACGCATAGTTCACTTGAACTTCTTAAAATGTCTTACCATTTTTTTATCGTTTTCAAAAGTCCGTCCGCATGGTTTTTACCCGAACACACCTTTGTGGTGGTGGTGTTGGTTTTTGTGTGCGGGCGGGGGTGGGGGTCACAATCCGGCAAACGCATTCCTCGACTGTGTGTCACTCGTGCGCTCATACGTACGTCGCCGCTTACATTTTTTGTCCGGTAGGTGAAATCAGGTGGAACCCGTATCGCGCGCGGGTAAATCGTCTCAGTAAACAATGCCCGTCCACATACTCCACGTTGTGATTGGCGGCGCCGCCGTTACGTCGTAAATGGAATAATTGATGGAATGCTAATTTCGGTTCCGGCCATCATTTCCGTACACGGCTAACAGGGAACGGTTTAGATTTTTCTCCAATCTTATGGGTTTCAAAAATGAGTTTTGTTATTCTACAGCAGCCGACGACACAGACCCTTTTAATATGACTGTTAAAAATATAAAATTTGTCGATTAGAAACATCCGGTTACCGCCCCGATCTGCTGCGACGCGTATTTGAAAATTTTATTTAAAACCGAACCCGAACGTAATATTATGTTTAATCGACAATGGTATCACATTTTTACATTTTTATGTCATGAGCTGTGAACTCGTCTAATCGTCACTTCAAATATTGAGTTTATCGCTAAATTTGAAGGTCCAAAATTTGTCTTATCAGTATAGTTTATTATAAATATTAAACAAAATTTTTAAGATGTGTTCATCGTTTTATTGAGTTTTAACTAGTGTACCTGTTATAGTAGTAGCTGACCTAGTACTAATACTATTACTTATTATTTAATATTATAATAATTTATCAAGTTCACCTCTATTTTGATTTATTATTATCTAAATGTAAACTTGTGAAAATCAAACATTCATTGTTATATTAATCGAATATACAGATGTTTATTCAATATTATCACGTCATCAGTGTAGACTATATATATATATATATATATATATATATATATGTGTGTGTGTGTGTATAGTTTTGACATAAATCATTACTATTTTTATATTACTAAAAAAATATAACAATACTTAGTGGTCAATTTTTTACTTTTATGTACCTTAATATTGCATGTTTACAATATCAAATGACTACCTATTATATATGAATTAACGAAGTTGAATTATTTTTGGATAAATCTAGTATTTATACATTTTAAATATTGTTTTTAATCTGTTTAGGTTAAATTAGTCTGTTGGTCAAGTTAAATATCAAATGTCTGGAGATAAAGAGGACTCGGTTCAGAGAGCCAAGCTGGCCGAGCAGGCGGAACGGTACGACGACATGGCTAGCTCAATGAAATCTGTTACTGAAACTGGAGTGGAACTATCTAACGAAGAGCGTAATTTGCTTTCGGTAGCCTACAAAAATGTTGTAGGAGCTCGACGGTCATCATGGCGAGTAATCTCTTCAATTGAGCAAAAAACAGAAGGTTCTGAGAAGAAACAACAAATGGCAAGAGAGTATCGAGAAAAGGTTGAAAAGGAACTTAGGGACATCTGCTACGACGTATTGGTATGTATTGTATTATTTATTATATAATCACTGTAATATTATTATGTATGTTTTCAAAACAACATTAATATGAAGTCGTTATAACTTGATTTTTATGCATTTATAAATTATTTATTAAATAGATTAGATGTAAGAATGTGTGGTTTGTCACTTATATTTGCTATGTAGGATATTATATATCTTATTTCTAATGCTAATTAATATGTATTCTAAAAACATATTTTAATTTGTGAGGATTTTCTATTTTATCTATATAAGTCATACAAAAGTGAATTAAAAAATGAGAATTTTTAATTTCTTTATTTGTCTGCATCCTCAACTACCGCAAGACATAAATTTTCCTAACAAACACTGAAAATTTTTCATCAGAAGACAAAGATTAATTCTAAATTATACTAAATGTTACCTTTATTATTGCTTCTATTATCCCTATCATTAATCTACATCACTCGTATTATTAACATAAGGTAGCTTACCATACACATACACATGCCAAATATTTTTATATTATAAAATATTTGTAATGATACTCAATGAGCTGAAACATTTTTGAAAATGGAAACAGAATAGTTATGAATTCCTATTTTGAGTTTGATGGACTTATATAGCAAATCCAGCTTTCAATTCCCTTAAATTATGTATGAAAATAAATTCATTATTCTAATTATTTTGACCTGAAAACCATATAAATATAATGTTTTTAAATTTCTATTTTTGATAGATTAATGTATTATATTTTTATTATTAAAAATATTAATTATTATTGGTTTTTAATATTTGCCTTGCAGAACCTTTTGGACAAATACCTAATCCCTAAAGCGAGTAATGCTGAAAGCAAAGTCTTCTACCTTAAAATGAAGGGTGATTATTATAGGTACCTGGCGGAAGTAGCTACTGGTGAAACTAGAAATGGTAAGTTTATTCTTCTATGTCATGTAGTTACTTTTAGCTTAAACTATTAATTTTAAAAATCTGAATTTCAAATAATTTCTTTGGATTAAAAAAAAGGAAAATAAAAGTGTCAGCTTATATTTTAAACTGTTGGTAATATATTATTAAATTTTATTTATTTATTATTTTAAGTTGTATTTTTTTTAAGATTGTGAAATTGGTTTTATTTGAAGAATTTCAGTATATTTTAATTTGTATAACTATGTACTTAATTTATTTCTATTTTCTTATTCCACTTTACAACTAGCATTTTTAAGTTTGGTTACTGATAAGCAATAGAAACAAATAATGAGTGCTTACACATTTAGTATTTCAAATGACATTTGTAAGATAAGAGTAAATAAATAATTTAACATTTGTTGTTACCACTTGCTGCTTTTTAAAATATATTCTCATGCATGATGTCATAAATGAAGTATGTTTAAAACAAACAATAAGCTTTTCTTAATTTCATTGATTAGTATTAATTTAATTATCAGCTATTACTTATTAATTAAAGTTGATTTAAAAATCTCCATATTTAGAGAAATTTAACAGAAAATAATACATTTTTTTAACTAGTGCCATATTGTAGGGTTACGTTCTGAAATATTTGATGTGCAGTCATATTGTGAATGTTATTTTAATAAATTTGATTGATATTATTCTATTCGTTGGTTTCTTAGTATTTTAAGAATCGCTAACAGTTTGGTTGTTAAATCATATGATGTTTTTAATATAACTTTCGTTCTTCTGAGTTTGTATGAGGAACATTTTTTTTATATCTGATGATATAAATTAACAACTAAATAAATATAATATACTGAATACTTTTGAAACTCTATACTGACAATTTAAATGTATTGATTTTGAAGTCATTTTATTTTATATTATATAAGTACCTACATTTTAAATTTAATTTCAAGTTACTTCATCTATTGTTGTTGATCAAATAATGTTTTTAATTTAATTTTCGTTCTACTAACTTATAAGTAAAGAACTTATTTTTTTAACTGATAGATACATGTAATCAAATATTAAAAAATATTTTGAAGCTTGGGATTTTAAAATTAACTATAAAATAAAAATACATTTTAATTAATATTGAGCTTATTGTGATTAAAATTTTTTTGATAAAAGTTGCCAATTAGTTTATTTCATTAAATATTTAAATGATGTTTGATTAATATAACTTTCGTTCTTCTGATATTGAATGAATAATATTTTTTTATACCTGATGATAAAAATTATATTTAAAATTAAACTATTTTTAGTTACATTGTTTTTAACTTTCTAGAGTATTGAAATTTAATTTGATTTCATTGACACTGTACATAATATTTCATCAAATGATGTTTTATTAATAAAACTTTCGTTCTTCTGAGATTATATGAGGAGAATGATATCCTAAAACTGATGATAAATATATTATATATAAATGTAGGTTTAGGTTATATTTTTATATTTGGTACTGGGTTGTGATAGCCTCACCACTTAGGTTTGTTATCGCCCCGCTATCCATATAACAATAAATACATCATATAAATATAAAATGAGTATTTATTGATATTTATAAATCTAATAATTCAAAGATATATTGATATAATATTTAAAAAAATGGAAAAATATTAAATGTTAAAAAATGCATAAAAATATTTTTATGCTTTCCGTGATTCCCAAATTCTGCCACATCTTTTAAATTGTTTTCAAACAGATCATTATTATTTAGTTTTGATCACCACATAAATTCCTCCATTTATGAGTCTATAAAATTTCTATTTGTTTCTTTCCTTTTTTTGTTGCTCCATTTGGCCAAACCCCACATTCTCTCGAAATTTTGTGTAGATTCCTGAATTAGGGTCCACGAAATTGTATCTATGATTAACTTGATTATATTGAAATCCATGTTGTTGCAAATTAGAATAAACTTCCCAGCTGTCAAAAAGCTTAGTAGAACCATGTCTAATATGTCGGTTAATGATAGATATCAATGTAATTTTTGATCTTTATTAATCTTAAGCCCGGCATCTATGGCCATTAGCTGTTTGTAGGTTTTTTATAGTAGGTTTTATTGTGGGGTGAGGTACGGTTGGTTATAACATGTTTTTGTATGTGTGGCAAGAATTTGTTGCTATAAACCCGGGTGATCTCCCATCCGGGAACTAGCAACACCGGCCAGTACGTACACTCAGAGCGTTTCCACAGTTGAGCGTACGACCGCGCCACACAATTTCTAATCTATTTGGCACACTAACTATGAAACATTCCTTCTAGCTACCTCATTTTTTTCAATATTATTCATGTTTGCAATATGTCACTGAAGTAAGTTCATGAGCCCAAGAATATATAGAATATACAATTTTTTATTTGTATATATTGTTATATGGATGGCGGGGCTATAACAAACCAGTATCTTATATTTTCATAGTTACTTCTATCCTTGTTTCTTGAAATATCTGGATAACTTTTTATTTTTATATTTTAAAATAGTCTTAACATAATTTATTAAATTACATTAACTATTTTTCACTGATTAATTTTTAATATTATACTTTTTAGTATCAAATGATGTTAAGATAATTAACTTTGTTCTTCTGAAGTTATTTGAGGAATTTATTAATTTACTGATATAAAGTATGCAATGATTTAATTAGAGAAAGCGTTGTTTTAACTATAAATAGTTAGTTAATATTTATTTAATTTATTGATGTATTTAGGATTAACATTATTTAACATAATATATTTGCTTTTCTTGTGTCATGCTAATTTTTCATTGACTAATTATACAGTGTTTTTTTTTAGTCTTTTAAAACTATTTTTTGTATGATAAACATAGCTGTGGTTGATGATTCTCAACTAGCATACCAGGATGCATTCGAGATCAGTAAAGCAAAAATGCAACCAACACATCCAATCCGATTGGGTCTGGCATTAAATTTCTCAGTGTTTTTCTACGAGATACTAAACTCACCAGATAAAGCTTGCCAACTGGCGAAACAGGTATTTATTTCACTAAGTTTAACCTTTTTGTTTTTATTATTGGTATTTAGGGGTGGTGGACGATTCACAAAAAGCATATCAGGAGGCGTTTGATATAGCCAAGTCAAAAATGCAACCTACTCATCCTATTAGACTTGGACTGGCATTGAACTTTTCGGTTTTCTATTATGAAATCATTAACTCCCCAGCTCGTGCTTGCCATTTGGCTAAACAGGTACCCCAACTTTCCCCAATGAATCCAGAAATTGTTGTTTTACTATTTTCAGTGGCAGTCTGTAATAATGAGTAAATTTATTTTTACGATTGCTTATAAAATAGCAATTAAAAATCCTTGAAAATTTGTTGTATTTTGTAGAATATAGATATTAGTTTTAAATCAATAATTTTTGTATATTGTTAAAAATATTAAAATATTTCTATGAGATTTGCCACTGTTCTAACGAGTGATTTTTTAGCTTCTTTAATATCTAACCCAAAATTTAACTAAAATACTGATTACAGTTGTATTCTATGAACTGATTTAAATGAATAATGTAAAATATAATTATTGCCCGCTTTTTGCTTGAATAGGTTAAAATAAATTATAAGTAGTTGTACAAGTTCTTGGTTGTATAACATTAAACTGTCAACATCTCTAATTGTTTAAATAAATGCATTTTAATCTTTGAAAAGCATAACATTATTACAATATTGTCCGTACACTGTAGTTAGAATTATGGGTTATCCATTTTAAAATCTATTGTCAGTATTAGACCAAGCATACATGTGTGGTGTCATAATCAATTGCATAGACTTAAAAAAAAGTTATATGTAATATTAAATGATCCTCTAAAGTTAAAAATTTATATTGTATATCAATTAGAGATATTGACTGATTCACAGCTACTGAATCACTTCTAAGTATATATATAAATATATTATACTTGGAGTTATATTCTAAAAGTATTTTTACTGGGGATTGAAATTATCAAACTTATCTAATGCTTTGTATTTGTATATATTTTTTTAAATAACCAACAAATTTATTACAATTTAAATACTCATTCATTAATTTTTGTAGGCTTTTGATGATGCAATTGCTGAGCTGGATACATTAAACGAGGACAGCTACAAGGACTCAACGCTCATCATGCAATTATTACGTGACAACTTGACTTTATGGACGTCTGATACACAAGACAACGATGAGCCCCAGGAAGCCACTGGAGACAACTAACTCTTTTACTAAAATATTTAATATAAACAAATTAAAAAAAAAACTATAATAATTTTTAATAAAGCAAAACAAACATTTACACACTTTCGCGAGAAACTGCGCCCCCTTCATCTTCCACCTACCCCACAACTGCGCTCTCACGACACGCTCTTTGTTTTTTCGTTAATCTTTTTTTTTTTGTATACCTGTTCTTAAAAACAAAATAGTCTTGAATAAGAATAAATAAACACATTTTTTTTCTTTATTAGTCTATTAATTATTATTGAATGTTTATAACTATTATTATATAGAGTTATTACAATAAAAATAATTATATATATATAATTATTTATATTTATATAAATACATTTTGAAAGTATGTTATAGTTACACTTGATTATTTAACATGTTGATTGCTGGTAATAATGGAATATTTTAGATATTTATGTATCTTAGATCTTCAAACCATCTAAGCATCAAGTATCAAACTAAAACTACTAGAGACCACTCTTGCCAGCATTCTTCATGTTGACCGTCCGTTTACGATGTTTAAATGATTTATATATTTAATTTCGAAACCGGTTTTTTTCGGTGTATAACTTCAATATCTGTAAAAAATGTTTACCCCATAATACGTTCATAATTGTATATGTATATGTGTATTTATATATTTATATATATTTATATACTCATATTAATTTAATGTATATATATATATATATATATTTATATAGATATATTTTATATTTATTATATAAACCCAAAAATTTGTTGTAATAATAACATTTGTGCTGAGTTTCTAATTGCTGTGATTTTTCTATCTTTACAAGTCATGAATATAGTGGTTTCTTACTGGTTTTAGCTTGTAGTCGTCAAATATTTGCCGGTTTCGACTCCCATTCCCTCGCTCACATCGTTATCTTTTTACTTTTTTTTTTTAATATATATAAATACAAATTGTTATTGTACTTAAAATGGAATTATTTATCTTTTAAATGAAAACATGCTATACAATTTGATGAACAACTGTACATGATGGAATACATTCTCCTCGCTTTTCTGAACTTTTGGTCTCGTGTCATAACATAACTTCTTTCTCAAAGCGCGGCCTGACAATTCATAAAACTTTTGATTAATTATTATGATATATAAGTGTTCCATTTTGAAAATTTTTATACAATGTATGTGGTATAAACATAATTTATTAAAACATTGATACAAGTTTTTCGTTTTTAAGTATAAGCAGCCATTATAATTGTATAAGATGCACTTTTATTATTTTGCAATTTGTTTGATTTAAAATATATATATAAATATATATATATTATGATCATAGATAGATTATAACTACTTGATATAGTTAATGTACGTCGCCTTTCCTTTAATTTATGTTTATTTTATCCAAAAATAATTACTCATATAGATGGTATTATATTTGATATTTCAGTTGCATACTATATTATGTAAGTCAATATAACTAAATAGAAATAGTTCAAAGGAAAGTATTGCTGTAATAAAACATTTTCTTTAGATTTTGATTTTGAAGACAATTTGTGGTGGTCAAATTGGAAATTATAGTTTATGATGACACCCTTAGATAATGTATATTTAGTTTTGCACAATATATATTATCTATAAAAATATTGTCGTTGGCATTCAAAAGTCAATAACTAATCATAAGTACTGAGAATATAAGATGAAAAATAAATAATTTGTTTGATAAGTTATTCATGAAAAATCCATGCGTTCATATAATTTGTTGAACATTGCACATTATTATATAACTATATTAATTATGTATTAATATATTACCATGATTACTTACATCAATATTAAATTGTGAATTAATTTACTGGAATATCAAAATAATCGGTGTCAAGGTGAATATGATTTATCCTGTGGCTACATAACAAAATACCATAGAGTATTTAAAGTCTAAGGAATATTAGTAAACCACAACCACTGCCATAGAGTAGTGGTATTGAATACAATAGTTAAACCCAGTGTTGTATGCCTGATAAATACAATAACTATAAACATATCTGGATAACTGGACTATCACTACTTTTGTATATTTATAAATATAGGTAAAATTGTATAAACCATCAATAAATGATTACTTAGAATTTGTCAGAATCCAATTAATTTTAAAAATCATTAAAGTTTATTTACAATAAAAAATTATTTGTATAAGGTATTGTAAGTATGAATAATTAATTCCATTTAATAAATACCTATATGATATGTACATTATTAAACAGTTATAATTTTATTAAACTAATAGTCTATCAATAATATGATGTTTCAAATATCAAAATTCAATATTCTTTACACGTCATATTTATTACATAAGTAAAAAATAAGAGCTTGATTTATTGTACAAAATAAAAAGACATGAGATGAGTATTTACTCTATACCCCCCCCCCCCCACTCAAACAAAATGTCTAATATGGGACATATGCAAATTGTTTTGTAGTTAAAAATGAATAAAATGTTCAGTTTTTATAGCTAAAGATTGAAAATTTAAAACAAGGTTTCTCATTAGTAGTAAATTTTAAAACCAATGAATTCAAAAAATATATTTACTTGGTTGATTTTTATAGACATTTTAAGTTCAAATTTGGACGAAATTAGGTATTTAAACTAAGAGTAACAATGCTAGTTATTTCATTGTAATTTAAAAATATTTTTCGTGGATGCGTGAAACATTTAAAATGTATTATGATATTAAATAATACAATTCTATTAACACACAATGACATTTTCAAATGCTGTTTTGGGCAAAAATTAATTTAACGTACTGTATTCTTAATAGTAAATTGTATTACTTTAGTAACATTAATATTAAAATACAATTAGTACGCTCAGAATTGTTTTTCATATACAATGATTTTATATCATTGAATTCAAATTTAATACATCTTTCTTTATAATGACCCCACTAGACACTCACTGTACAGCAGAACGGTATCCACTTGCCGACTTATTTTTATTAATTGAAATTTCGCTCCTGACTATTATGTATAATGTATGTATACTTTATTCAGTTTAATATTTAAATATAAGTAAAGCATTTACTTTAGTACTCAATTCCACATCTTCAATAGTAAACTACTGATTAATAGATCATGATGAAATGCACTGTTGTAGTGTTGTACATATTTGTTAAACACTTTTAGTAAATAATACTATTAAGGTAACAATATTAGGGATTTCAAAATAAAATATAACTTTTTTCTTTTTAGTAATAAATAAAAACTAAAACAAATATTGCATAGTCAAAGTTCTTTTCTTTTATTGGAATAATTCAATTTTTTAACTATGATTGTAAAAATATAGTTTGACTAGTTCTTGCCCTAAAAAGTTTTTAATAAATAATGTAATATGCACGGGATGTCCTCCAAATATTTTTTAAATCTATCGAATAATGAATATGATTGACTACCGTTCGTACCCCATGAATACTGCATAAACATACATTTATCATGCATATTGCCTATCTCTAGTTTGACGGCGAATAACCAACAAGTAACCGAGTTGATTTAAATAAGATAAGCGCCGGAAAAAATATTATTTATTTAATATTATATACACAGTACACACTCCACTAGGGATGCCATAATAATTATTTTCACACGAAACCAAAAATTTAAAAAATAAATCCGCCAATTGTATTAAAAAAAATTATAGACATTTTTAGTTTATTATTATTATTATTATTATTTTTTATTGTTGATAAAAAAATTTTTAATCTGTCAAAATACCTGATAATTTAATACAAATATAATAGAATAAAAAGAGTAGAGTGGAAAGAAGAGGAAATAGTCGTAAGGAGCTAGTTCGTGGAAAAATAAAGAATGCAAAGGTCAAGGAATTGTGGTCCGAATAGGAGACCAATTTGTGGTAGAGTAAAATATAAAAGTAAAGAAAAGGGGACCCGATATATTGCAGTTATTTGGTGTGGTTTGCATGGTTAGTATGAAGGGGATATTTGTGATATTTTGCTAAATTTTGTCGTCATGTATCGTCGTTGCTGTACTCCTCTTATGATGTGTTCTGGTGACGTTGTTTGTATTGTTTGAGTGAATGTTGTTCGTTGACCATATCTATATGGATAAGCTTAGATTCATATGCGTGTTGGATGGGGATGATATTATTTGAGTGGTGTATATATTATGCATTATTTATATTGTGGTGAATGTGATGTTTAATATAATATTATTTTATAATTTGGGAGTTGTATTGTATTAAGATATTTGATCTTTCACTCTGTGTATGAATACATCATATCTGTCAGGTGTTGCTTAGTCTTTCTCTATTGAGATTCTATATGCCCAAATATGGGTATAATTTATACATCGATGGTTATTAATATGATCTTACTATTTTTAATTATATGTAAATGTACTGAGAAGTTGGTTAGTTAGTAATAGTTTATATTGTGTGGAATATTTTAAATGTGTTTGATTTTTGTACATCAAGTACGCTTATATTGGGAATACTTATCTTACCTATTTATTTAAGTATGGGGTACATTCATATATTACACAAGGTTTTTCATATGTTTTCTACCTTTCACAAAAAAAAAAAAAGTTTACCAGAAAGTCAAACTAATTTTGTAGGAGCGTTTGAAATTAAACATCGGATATTCGCCCAGAAACTATACTGATTTCTCAAGGAACGATTTTCTTATTTTGTTGTAATTCAAAACCGAATAACCGTAAACACATGAATTTTTCACCAAAAGTTGCAATTATCATTTTTTATACACCACATAACTATAAAAATATTTTGACTCTTTTAAGGTTCGTCATAAGTCGTTTTAATAGCAGTTGAATAATATTAAAGATATATAGTCACACTTTTTTATAAGCAATTAAAGTTCAAATTTTGAACAAAATATCGAGAATTTGCAAGTTATTTTGTAGTTAAAAATTTATAAAATATTCAATTTTTATAGTTAAAATTGAAAATTTAAAACAAGGTTTCTCGTAACTCGTAAGTAGCTATAAAACTTGTATAATAAAATTTATAAAACGAAATGATAAAATATATAAGTAAGTAAAATTTATAATTAAGAAGATGTATTTTAAAATTCAGACAATGAAAATAAGTAGGACACTAGGTATTGATCATGTATGTTTTAAAAGTATTTACATTCTCAAAATAGTTGTATGGTGTATAAAAAATAATAATCTCAACCTACGGCGAAAAATTCAAGTATCTACAGTTATTCGGTTTTGAATTAAAACAAAATAAGAAAATAGTTCCTTGAGAAATAAATATAGTTTCTGGGCAAATATCCAGTGTCTAATTTCAAACGCTCCTACAAAATTAGTTTGACTTTATGGTAAACTTTTTTTTTTTGTGAAAAGTAAAAATATATGGGAAATTTTGTGTTTAATTTTTACTAACAAAAAGTTATGAAAAACCTTGTATTAAATTTTCAAGTATTGATTAATCAAAAATAATAATAATAATAATGAACTAAAAATGTTTATTTTAAATTTTTGGTTTCGTGTGAAAATAATTATTAAGGGCATCCCTGATGGAGTGTGTACTGTGTATATAATATTATATAAATAATATCTTTTCCGGCGCTTATCTTATTTAAATCAACTCGGTTACTCGTTGGTTATTCGCCGTCAAACCAGAGATAGGCAATTATATATGTAGAATAAATGTTTATGCAGTATTCGTATGATATGAACGGCATTCAATCATATTCAATAGATTTAAAAAATATTTATAGGACGTCATGTACATATATTATTTGTTAAAATCTTTTTAGGGCAAGACTAGCTTATAAATGGCATAAAAAAAAATATATATATATTGAGAATTATATGATGTATAGATCTACTTATATGAATATTTGGTAAAAATTTCTTGTATCTACAAGATTTTTTTTTTTTGATTTAAGACAAAAAACAAAATCGATTTGGTCAAAGACCAGTTTTGCGTAAGAAATCCAGTTTTTCTTTATTTTTTTTTTGGTTTTTTTTAGACTTTTTAAAAACTATTGGGAATTTTCAAAAGTACCAACTAGATTCACTTTCCCACCAGAAATGATATTGATGAAGAAAATTGTAGCATTATTTCGACTACTCGTCCTGTATACAGACAAAAAAAAATACAACACACATCATTGTAAAATCAATACATTCTTCGTTTCGTTCAGAATTTAAAAAAATTAATTAAATACGATTTTTAGAAATCAGAAGTCACCCTCAAAGTTAAAAATTGATGCATCTGTGCTGATACTCTAGTTATTGTGGATTTAACAAATGATTGGGGGAGGGGGCGTACACATTTTGAAATTGTGATTACAAACTGTTATGGTTTTTTAGCTGATTTTCAAACATGTGGGTGCCAGCGTCATACAGCTGAAATTCAGCACTTCTAGTTTTTAATTTTGGTTTAAATTTTTACGGCATTGGATATTCATCCGTAAATTAAGTAAACCAGTTCTCATCGATCGATTTTCTTATTTTGTTGTAATTCATACACAAATAACTGTAGATCTATCAGTAGAGGCATCAGCTTTTTTTTTAAGGGGAGGCAATACTTTTTTTTCGATGATCATTATGGGGGGAAGGGGTACGATGATTCAATATTATCGTTATCGACGTTATTCCTTCCCTTAATTTTGATAAATATATTTTCTTATACAAGTATACAACAAGCATAAAACATAGTATAAACTATACCTAGTAGATTATCAAAAATTAATTACCACGAAAATTTTGTAGAAACATAAACATCTCATAAACATAGAATATTCAATATCATTGTTAATGTATACTTTTATTACTTTAAGATGTGAATGATATATATTTTTATGAATTAAATAATTTACAAATACAGATATTAAAAATTTAATTTTAGCTACTATTTATTTATTATTGAAAAAAACTAATAAGTGTAGGTGTATATTAAGATAATAAAATTCTTCTGTTATTGTGAATCGAATTAAATTTATACATACGTTGAGACAGCCCGGCCTATTTCGAAAATTTGTAAAATGTTTGCATTAATATTTAACACGTAATTATCATAAATCCACACAAATTTTTTTTATGGTGAAAAACTTGTTTTCACAATCAAGCATTGCACAAGTCCAGCCCATCAATTTCAATTTTTTGAAATGGCTGGGCTGTTGAAATGTTTGTTAAATTTATCTAAAATTTCATCTAGATCCAATATTATCATTTATTAGTTATATAGGACGTATACTAGTAAAAGTAATACTTATAAACATAGTTGGAGATAAAACAGTTATAAATGTCTTTATTGACAGTTAATGATATCTGGTGTCGATTGGTATATATTTTACTTATTAAGCACTAACATGATTATGAATATGACTTAATATTAAATTAATATTAATTTTAATTTTGATTTGTCAAATTACAGGTGGGGCAAAATAAAATATATGAGGGCCCTACACCTCCTCCCTGACCCCAATGTAGTGCCACCCCTGTAGATACTTAAAACTTTTGCCAAATGTTTCTTTTATAATGTTCTATACATGTTAACATTTTTAAAATATTTTGAAGTATTTATAGACTTTTTAAAATTGAAAAAATGTTCTATAAATATCGACAAAAAAAGCTTAAAAATGTAATACTAGGTTCCTCATAAGTTTTTATAATAATAGTTTAAAAGTATTAATGATACTAGCCATTGTTTATTGCTTTTTAGCATTTTATAGTTCAATTTTTTTTTAAATTGTCAAAATCACCAAAATTTGCAAATTATTTTGTAGTTAAAAATGTATAAAATGTTTAATTTTTATAGCTAAGAAATAAACATTTTAACATAATTTTCTTATAAGTAGTTTATACTTTGATCAAAAAATCTAAAAATATATAAACACAATTTTTTTAATAAATATTTTAAGTTACAATCGCTTACAAAATTAGATATTGAAACGAAGAATAACAATACTTAATTTTTAAGGCTAATCATTGAAAATATATAGAACAAGGGTTCTTGTAAGTATTTCATACTGTAACCAAAAATATCTATAAAATATATAAATTTTGTTTCTTTTTATAGACATTTTAAGTTTAAATTTGGACAAAATTAAATATTTAAACCAACGAAAAATAATAATGTTATGGACTTATAGTGACGACTTTGTAATTTAAAAATATTATTCGTGGGTATACTTTTAAAGTATATTGTTATATATTAAACACACAATGACATTTTCAATGAAATGTTTTTGGAAATAAATGATTTTAATAGGAATATAATATAATATATCATGAAATATAATAAAATTTACAATAGAAATCACTACAACGAGCACCGGTTAAAACGAGGTATTGCTTAAAACCAGCAAAACTCTAGGTCTCGGCATAAGCCCATATAGGTATGTTAAAATATAAGTTTACAACGAGTATGATTATAACGAGATATCGGCTATAACGAGTAAAATAAAACGAACTTGACTAACAACCTTCCGATTACTATGAACAGTGTAATGATTTAAATGTCTATTATTATGAAATACTGGGGATGATTACATGCCCTTGGATCAACAACTCAATTATAAACTATTATATTACTTCTCCAATCCTTATTGCGACTTTCTTGATGAAATCGTGATTGGCATCTGAGGAATAATTTGAGGTGACCGGTTTGTATCTTACAATAACAAGACGTTCCTTTTTTTATTGGTTCACTATTATTAATTTTATTTTAATTTACAAAAAACACATCAATACACTTATTTAAATTTACTATAATAAACGTTTACAATCTATTTTAATTATTAAGTCCTTCTGCCTAGATGATTTGTGTGGACTTGCCCGCGAACGTCTATACAGAAAGGCAGCAATAACGCAACCGCCGGGGTGATCTAAAACTCAGCTCCTTATATATCATGGCGTGTATGTGTATGTGTGTACGTGTGTGTGGCATATCTTATCATTGTATTTTATATAATTTATTCCTATCCTTAATGGTTATCAATTATTATAATTATTTTATTATACATTTTAAACTTAAAAAAAGATATGATGGCTTAGGCGTACATCATTACAACAGGTACCTGCAAGATAAGAACTTTTGGCCATTATTTAGGCCAATTATTCATTGACATATTATTTTTAGTTGTGTAGATATGAATTACTTATTAATAATAAATATGATTCCTACAAATTCTGGTGTTTTCAAGTTAATAAAAATTACAAATAGTGTTATTTGTGTGAAGACATCCACCATGTCGCGTCGTCAGTTTACATTGGACGAAAAAATCGAAATAATCGGGAGTTTAGAAAATGATGAAAAAACAGCGTAATCGTAAAAGAATTTGGCACCTCTTCATCGACGATTTCTCAACCATATGGAAAAATCGGGATACGTTGAAAAATATGTTTCAAACCATGTCACTTAAAGCAAAATGACTGCGTACTGCACAGCATAAGGACCTTGTAGAAGCTGTACTAGTATGGTTCAAACAACAACGGTTAATGAATGTGCCTATAAGTGGTCCTATTTTGCAAGCAAAAACTGACCAACTGGCTGAAAAAATGAAAAAACAATTTAACAAGGGGGAAAAATGCTCGTGTGAAAAATTATCCAAAGACAAAATAACAATTTTAGTGGCAGCCAATATGACGGGAACAGAAAAAAGAAAACTTCTTATTATTGGAAAGTCAAAAAGCCCTCGGTGTTTAAAAGGAGTTTCAACACTTCCAGTATTTTATGAAAATAGCACCAAGCTTGGATGACCTCAGAAATTTTTAAAAAAACTCTTAATTATTGGGATGATGAGTTACACTGTAAGAAAAAAAATTCTACTGTTGGTAGACAACTGTCCAGCAGCACACCCATCATTGCATTTGAAATTTATTAAACTCGTATTTTTTCCCGCTAATACTACTACTGTACTTCAACCGATGGACCAGGGCGTTATAAGGAACATTAAAGCTCATTACTGGAATTAGTTGGTACTCAAAATTATTGAGGATATTGAGAATCAAGTACAATAGAATCAAAAACAACTGTTTTGGATGCTATAATAATGCTGGATAAAGCTTAAAGTAATGTAACATCGACGGGGATTGCTAATTGCTTTCAGCATGCAGGTTTATGTGACGTTTCGACCAATACTACACAACTACAAACAGACAGTGGATTGATTAATAACGTCGATGAGGACTACATCTAGATTAATAACGACCTTATAACGTCAGAGATTTCAACGGATGAAGTATAGTTAAAAATGTCATAGCCAGCCAATAAGTTGAGCCAGATAATGATACTGATATTGATGAGCTCGATGATGAGTTCCAAACTGTGCCGTCAATATCCGAAGCTCGTGCTGTATTGAGGACACTAGAAAAATTTTATTACACAAAATATGAAGGTACAGATGCTGAAAGAAAAGCGTTGTCTTTATTAGAATCATCGATCTATACTAAATACATGAAGCAAAGTTCGATCAAAGATTATTTTAAGAAATTAAATTTAAGTGTTTTATTTCAATTATTTTTAAGTAATATGTTTTGATAAATTATGTATTAAATCTCCAATTATAATAATTAATCATAATAAATAATAAATGTATGCATATAAATTCAGTATTAATCTCGATTATAAGTAAACCGCATATAATGAGCTACCGGTTATAATGAGAAAAACTGGCTGGCTGGCCCTTAAAATTCGTTATAACCGATTTTTACTGTATTTAGAAATATAAGATGACAGATAGTCTTCGCAGAATCGTTTTTCGTATTCAATGATTTTATACCATTGAATTCAAATTCAACACATTCATAACAGTGATCCACACAACATACATATTTATATATATATACATAAATTTTAAATCATTACATTTTTTGTAGGATAAATTGTATAATCTATTGGTTTGTATAATCTAATAATACAATGTACATATATAACATCGTCACGTTGATTTAAAATTACATCTTAAGTATTAAATCTTAAACATTAAAATATATATTAATTTGTCGAGAACTAGATAGAATATATAGATGATATAGGGTATCTTCACATATCTAATTACAATAAAATATATTTAAAAAATTCATTAAGATTTTTTAATTTATTCAATGGTTGTTTTACGGGAGGGGATGGGGTTCAGGAGGTCTGAAGTCACTCTCCCTGGTTTCTGAGTTAATTAACCTTTTCTTGTTTAATATATTAAGTAGAACATATTAGATACATTCTTTCAAATAAAAAAACCTATTTCGTTAGTGTAAGTTAATTTAAATTAAATTAAATTAAATTAACAAATGACTAATGGGTAAATATTTTTTTTTATTATATAATAATATCAATGAACCCTTCCTTTAGAAAAAATACAAAAAACTACTACTGAATGTATTGATTGCGTGGAGTGAGAATTTCAATGTTCTGTAAATAGAGAAGCTCTCTACCAAGTTCCAAAATAATTTTTATGAACAAACTACATAGACTGACAAACAGCAGACCTTATAATAACTGAGTAGTATATTGGTACTTATTGTGACTAGAATATAGCATAATATGCATATAACAATATCATTCAGTTATAAAATTATCAAGAACGTCGGGCCATCTGGAAATATTCGAACATCTATATGAGCCACTTCGCTCAATCGAGTAAACTTCACTATTTCTATTTAAGGTTAGATACATATCTAAATTCCAACGACAGTGACGAATGACGATTGACTAGTGTAAAGTTTTTATTGTAGTTTTTTCTTATGTGCGTGTAGACCGCATATGCATTGACTAGATTTGAATTAAAAATACATTTTATTAATTCTAGACTAGAGTAGGAACTTTAATTCTCCGTTATTACTTTTTTTTCTTTTTGTCCTTGGAAAGATAATGTATATTGAAGTTATATTTCATAACCGAGTTTTTCATCTACCGAGTGTCCGAGCGGGGAAATTTCCTATTACATTTTTAAAGGGAGGTCAATCACGAGTATATTATATATAGAGGGGGAGGGGAGGACCTACTATTGTTTCTTTTAGTCGTATAGTATTACCTGAAGTTCCTACCCCTTACCAGCACGCACGCTTGTGAAATAAGGAAACGTTTGTAGAAATCGTCTGGTGATTTTTCGTTGTTCTGTTTTTTTTAACACGCGTTTTCCACACAATTGTATACAACTCTCCGTCAACATTATTTGTTGTTATTATATTAGCGACCGACCTCTGTACTGGTGACGATGATGGGGGAAACGCCAAAGAATACGGGGAAGAAAGAAAAAAAAATTAATAAATAAATACCTCCTACTTCCGGTCGTACTCCCTATACCGGTTGCCCTCCGTAAGTCGTAACGCACGGTGGTGTTTGTACTTATGCTATACCGGATGCTGGTCGTTGGCATTTTATCGTGACGTTCTTGTCGCCCATTCAACCGGTCTAAAAATACTAAGCATGTACGTATATAGGTATATAACGAGTACAATAAACCTTTTTTTCTCTCAACTGCGCCGCAACCACCCACCATCACTACCACTGTCATCCGTGCGTACGTGTACGGTCTATTTGATGCGCGAAGGGTCTCCGGTCCCCGACCCTCGACCGTTCTCTTCTCCACATTACAGCTCCGTCCAACTCTCTTTCTTATTACCGCGCAGACCGCGCCCACACACACACACGCACACGCACGCACGCGCGCGCGCGCACACACACACACACACACACACACACACACACACACACACACACACACATACACGTTGAACCGTCGTAATATAATAGGTTAAGTATGACGACGACGACGACAATGAGGAGTTAGAAGAAGAAGCGAGGACCTTCGCGCGTTACAGTAATAACTATTTCGTCTGTATTTTTATACATCTTTCGCACCGCACTCCGGTATGTACGACAATACCCGTACACGTACACACACATGCCCTGATACCCATTATTATTATACTACACATCACCCTGCTGCAGTGTTATCGTGCCGACAATTTACACTTTCCATTATATATTTATCCTCGGACGACCCCGCATTCCACCGTATGTTTACCTTCTTTCTCACCTCCCCCAAACCCTTACGATTTATGTGCACATAAAACCACGAAATACCTGTGACGGCGTACGCGATTTTATATGGGACCGATGGCGATGACGACGCATTATAGTCCCATTCACAAAAAATCGGTACGTCGGCAACGTCCATCGCCGCCGCGGGGGCAGCAAATAGTTTCTGAGCCCGAGAGGGCGACGGAAAATGCCATATTATACATGTATATATTTATCGTTTTGCCCGTACACTGATTTATATATTTTAAACGCGTTTTCGTATTATATAATAATAATATATTCTCAGGCACGAAATCTTATTATATATTATTATATTATGTAGGCATTGTGCGTGTGTATGGAATCGTTAAACGTGATCTCCACACGTTTGACATACCTCATTGTCCGCGGTCATTTCAACTTGAATAATCGAATACAACATATATCATATATGTATATAATATTATTATTGTACCACGTAAATAATTATACACAGTATGGTAAAATACCTACATAGCAGTATAGCACGTTACCTACCTAGCATATAATTATTGTGTTGCTTATCCCAAAAGACGGGCCCATCTAGTACAAACGTGCCGGTTCAGCGGTAAGCCATCTTATTAACGTCGTCGTCACACCGATTGACATTTTTTTAAACGATTCTCGCGAATTATTAATATCGTTTTCCTTTAAACACACACGTTTCTTTACATTATCGTCATCTGACACACTTGCAGCCCCGTTCCGCTGTCGATAAATTCAACTACAGATTTTTCACCTGGGTCGGCTCCATTACGTTTGAGTCTGTATAAAAATACTCTTTAATCTTTATTCGTTTCAACGACGGCTGCGCCAGGCTCTTAGTAAACAACCCTTTAACCTTGGACAGTATGACAGAACTTGTATTTTATTGGCTGTCACGTAATCTAATGATTACCGAGGGTTATATATTTGTAATATGGGTCGCCAGAGTGTATTTGAATTGGAATTTACACATTGTGTTTTTAAATAAAATGATAGAATAAATGACTTGAGTGATAAATATTGAAGGGTAAAAAGTAAAAATGAACTAACACGATAATTAGATTAGATTTGGTAAATACGTGAAAATCCCATTTGCGGCGCTTACATTTTCTGTTTAAAAAAAAACCCTAATTTTTTAACACATTTTTTACAGTGACACAAGGCTACACAAAGTATCCTTATGTAGGGTGGATTTTTTTTTAGGTATCTTGAGACTTGAATTTTGATCAACCGAATAATGCAGACTATACCAACTGCAGCCATAAAATATTTTAACATAATATAATGCCATTATATTGTTTCTTTTTGTTTGGTATCCAGAGAAATAGCAAAAACATTTCGTCGTTTCACTCTTTCCATCAAATATTGGCTTTTTAACCGGCAGTAGTGTTGCAAGGCCAATTAATAGGAGGGAAGCCGTCGACCTCGATAAAATATATTATTAATTTTGCACGAACAAAAACTGTACTGTCAAATTTTCAATATTGGTGCATTCTGATACCGCAAATTTTGTGGCTACGTTCTTAACGCGATTATGGAAAAAATCTCAGTGAAGTTCTAAAACCGTGACAATTATTATGACTCGTGAGGTGAATTTGTATCAATTTAGTAACTGCAGTCTCAAACAAGTAATCACAATATTTTCCGTTGTATTTTAGTCTTATAGAAAAACAGACGCCTGTCATGGCGACATCTGAGAATTGAGATCTGCTTCCACTATACTATTATATTTGTTTTTTGTAAACCTCGTCACCAGCTTTGATTCCCGACGGGCGATGAAACATGATTATTGTTTTCTGAGGATCACACTACTGTTTATGGCACATCAAAGGAAGTCACATAATGTCGTAATATGTTTATTATATTAAAAGTCGGGTTAGTTACTCCATTTATAATTCAAGAACAGCTGAACCGATTTTGATGATTTTTGATTTGTTGAATTCGTCTCCGCCTCGAATAGAATAATAACTATTAAAATATATCGGAAAGATTTACCCGAAAATATCCTGAGTGACTGATTCTTAATCAACGGGGAGTCGAACCTATAAGAGCTTTCTATAGAGTTTCTAGCTGATCATTATAAGAATATCATATTTTATTTGCCGGTTTTAAGAAGTCTAAGCTATAATAAATTATATTGTGTGTGTTGTGTAAAAAATAATATGCAATCGATGATTTATAATACGGCACGCATATTTACTAATAATTTTCATATAATCTTGCCAGATAACAAGAATACATACATTTTTATAGTTAAACCCGACAACGACGGATAATTCAGAATTGCCAATGAATTGTCATTGGTTACAATGTTAATATTATTATATTACTATTCTGATAAGTAATTTTTTTAAAAATATATTATTTATGTAATAAACAAATATTTGGCACGGACAACGCCGGATGGGACAGCAGTTATTTATATATTAGATATTAACATTATTCACAGATTCTTTGTGAGCATAAAATTGCGACTTAATACGTCACTTCTACGATTGATATTTGTATATTTTAATTATGACGTGTGTCGTGACTGTCAGTCACTGATTGGTGTGTGTTGTGTTCGTAAAATCTAAGTGATGCCTTATAGAGTATACGAGTATAGTTGCGTATCGCACGTGCTGTATGATAATTGATGATGCAGTGGTTCTATATATTATAATTATATATTTGTAGCTACCTAACAACTGCATGATAAGGTGTAAATTTGGCGGAGGAATACAAAATCACTTTAGCAGCTTCTTTAAATCTATCCATGAATTTACTTAACATCATAAAGTGTTATTAAATACGCTGCAAATAATCAATATAACAAAATACAGGGTGGGTCACGGGAATAGGGATAAAAACAGATAGAAATAAATCATGTCACTTTAGACATACTTAGATATTATTTTATTTATATTTTCTGACAGGGAAAAAGGGGCCATTTCAGGTTTTAAAAATAATTTCGAGCATGATATCCACCTTGTTTGTAGCATGAAACAAATCGGTTCAAAAAGTTTGAGTGAATGCACTGAAGCTAGACTTCGTCAATTAATGTAGTTTATTTTATATGCAAATACACAGCAAACATTGCTCCATGGACCATGATGGCAACTGAACAGTAAACAGTAAAATGCATTATAAACAATAATTTGACGAATCGACCGAGTTCTTCCAGACCTTCCCACTCCCATTCTGCGCCGTTGAAACCCCTCTATTTTTGCCCCTG
The DNA here is from genome assembly GCA_014851325.1 of Pentalonia nigronervosa. NCBI lineage: Eukaryota > Metazoa > Arthropoda > Insecta > Hemiptera > Aphididae > Pentalonia > Pentalonia nigronervosa. The sequence goes on along the minus strand of JACXSJ010000948.1, from coordinate 69,541 downwards.
TTTCTGTGACCCATTTACTATATTTTACGACAGTAGTATGGACGGTTTCATTTTCCTCCAGAAATGAGATACCGTTTCCCTTCACTGTTCATTTTCCTCCTCAAAAAAGATTAATTTCCATTTATACTACTCATAAAATCTTGTTTTAAATTGTTAATCCTTAAACATTTGAACATTGAACATCTTATAAAATGTTTAACTTTAAAATAATTTACATATTTTCATGATTTTGATACATTTTATTAAAATTTGAGCTTTAAATGCATATAAAAATCATGCCTGTATATTTTTAACATTTTTAAACTGCTATTATAACAACTAATGAGAAACTATGTATTACATTTTCAAGCTTTTTGATCTAGTAAACATTTTTTTATCGATATTTATAAAAATTTCAATTTCAAATTCCTATAAATAACTTAAAAAGAAAAAAACCATATGAATGTAAAATAAATACATTCATTGATCTATTAAGAATATAAAACCTAAAATGTCAAATGTTGCTCAAAATGCGTCAAATTATTTTGAAAATGTTATCATGTATAGAAAATGATAAGATAAACATTTGGTGAAATTTTCAAATATCTACGATTATTCATTTTTAAGTTACAAAAAAATTAGAATATCGTTTAATAAAAACTCATTAGTTAATGGTTTAAGGATGAAAACCAATGTCATAAAAAATTTAACTTCAAACGCTCATAAAATATTAATTCAAAATTAATTTGTCTCCTTTCTATGTTGTTATGATTTCTTTTCCAGTAGCGGTTTTTAGCTTGTATCGGAAATAGTTCATTAAACCATAATTAGTTGTATGTTTAATTTCTAGTTTGGTATTAATTGATTATTATATTATTGAAATTTTTAAATATATTAGTTACTAAATAAATATTTAATTTTAATCCCCCTAAAGTCCCAAATATCTATTGTTTGGGTGGATGTAAACAACTTTAAGTATCAAATAAAATAGTTAAATACACTTAAAATATTTAATATATGTTATCTATATAATGATAAGGTAATTTAGTGTGATTTTACACTTTGTGAAACAGATATTAAAATTATTATTTGGCTATTTTATAGCAATTATTCGTTGTATTTATAATAATATAACATATTGTGCATTTGTGCTTACGATATCGTTTGCGATTTGTCACATATCATTAACAGATTTTTTTTAATTATTAAAATTTTTATTGTAATAGTATTTCGTCTTATAATAAAAACTGCTAAACTGCATACAAATATGCTTGTAGTACTGAAACTCGAGTTGGTAGTTTAATATAATACTGAAATGTTAAGCGTTGCTACAATAATATAAAGTTTTTTTTATTAAAGAATCCTTAAGCAGTTAAGCCAATAACAGTTCCATTAATTTACTGCTTTCACGACAGATTATTATTATACAAAAGAACGATTATTCGTCACTTATTGCTCAATTCCTCATTATATAATACGTTTTTGCCAGAAATACTTTAACCATGTGTCATTATTACTTATGACTATTATGAGTCAATGCATTCTAATACAACACTATCATTTAAATGTGCATAAAATATGATGCAAAAAACTCATAAGTATTAAAGAAAACAATTAGATAATCTTCCATATTTTAGAGATAAATGAAAATATTCTTTTATATAAAATATAACATTTAAAAATAATTCTGATACATAAAAATACATTTATCACTATTGTAAAAAATGAGTTGAATGGCATAAAAGTAAGTAATAACTTGTGTTTATTTTATTATAGTATAATATATATTTAAAATAATAATGATAAATTACCTACATGGAAAGTAAATTAAACGTAATAATAATATGATTGTTTATACTACCGACTTTTAGAGTATAATTTATATCTTATATTATACTATGTTATTCAAAATTTAAAACTACCCAGTTTTTTAAATACAAAAAACATGTATAAAGAATACATATTATACAATAAAAATGCTATTCCTTGAAGAATAAATTATTACTGCGCATCATATATATAAATACATTCGTCGACGGATTAGAGCATAAAAAATACTTTATAACGTGTTATGAGTGTGTATAAGATCGCTTGAATATTTTAAAGTTTGTAGTTTGGGTATTTATAGGTATTATTTATTTTAAGTGTTGATTCTAGTAAGTATACTATTATATAATATATAATTAACAATATACATTTATTATAATATATTATGCTATATAATTTTTATATTAAGTATACGGTAAGAAAAATATTACAAATTTTAAGAAAAAAAATATATTTTAAAAATATTGTTAAACCTTAAAACATATATTCTTACAAAATAAAGTTCAACGTTAAAAATTTTAATTAGTTATTTAGGTATTAGATAATTTTTTAGTAACACTGACATCTATGGTTTTAAAGTAAATTGTTATCAAAAATGTATTAATTTATTTATACTTATTATATATTACAATATTTATAATTTTGCACGCACTAGTATAAAATATAAATTGCATAAAGCATATTACTATATAGCCATTATAGTGGGTGAATTAGCAGTTCCGTTCGTTTACTTACTGCAGCTCGTTTTGTTGAACTGAACTAACATTTAATACCTATACTAAATAGTATATTGTATAACAAATGCATGTCATTTTAAATTTTAATAATTTTCTACAACAATATTATATGATGAAAAAATGAAAAATGCATTTGTATGATTTTTTATAAAGATAAATACTATTATAGTATAGCTTGGTGTTTTTTTTTCATTAATTTTTATGTGTAAGTAATAACTTGGTGATTTAACGACTTATTGAATATGATTAATGTACGTATAATAGTATTTATGACAAGGCATAGTATAATATGTAAGTAAAAAAAAATAACCTCACATAATCATGTCTTACCGTGACGCATTTTTTGTAAATATTATTAGTCAGTTATTATAGTCATATATTATATAAATTATAAATATGTTTTCACTACCAACTATCTTTTTCTCTTAACAGGGGTAGGTTTATGGGTCTTATAAACGTTGTACTTATTTTTTCATAAATTGCTTAAATAAATTACGTTCAAGTTCATTGTACTTTATATATCACTCAGAAATATTCCTACCCCTCCCCCCTTAAACCAGCTTTAGATCCGTCCCTGTCACTCACTCTGTCATTAGCTGCATGTCTCAATTCTTTAAAGAATTACCCAATTTGGTATTAAAATATTATTAAATACAATATTTAGGTAAGTCTCTCCTTCACCATAAACATAATTCGTATAAGCGTTCTTATTAATTTATTCAAAACTACGACTACAGTCATTTCTAATTACCTATCTATCATGAAGCCTTCATTGTATCTTAAAAATGTGATGATGTTTAGCAGACTATAGACATCATAATATTAGATTAATGTAATTCAATTAACGTCTGTTCCAATTCATACATATAATATATATATTTAAAAAAGCCAATTACCCGTAATCATAAATCGTATTAAGGCTTGTGTTTGTTAATCATTGTATATTTGGTTTCAATAGTTTAATATTTATACATAATAAACGCATGATGCATGGATATTATATTATTATATTATAATGTAGAACAAAAACGACAAGAGGTCGTTTATATGATAATAAATTATCAATTTAAAAATTAAAATATGTTCTAATATTACTACTATAGTACTATTATATATTTGTATAGATCCATTATTTATACAAATAAAATTATTTTTAAAGCACAACTACTAACCAATATTATGTTTTATTAGTTAAGACATTAGGACTTTATGGTTTAAATATTTGGGTACCTATGTAAAGCTCAGTCGAATCGATTCTGGGAGTATAAATATTTTTTTGGACTCTTACTTAACACGTTTTGTACACACTACTAGAACGTAACAATAATATTAGCAAAATCCCAATTAATCAATCACGACTAATTTTGGTTAATGATTACCCACCTATGTTAAATTTTACAATTAAAATAAATATTTATAATTGCATAATCAAATTATTTTAAATATATTTTAAAACTATTAATTTGACAAAATATTTGTATATCTACATAATTTTTAAATATGATAAATAGTAAATACATATAATACATTTTTTGAAAAAAAATTATAAATTATCTTGGTATTTTTATGAGGCTTTCAAATGTTTTGAGGCTATTTTTTTATCATTTTTAGGTCATGTTTTCATATTTTTTTCAGATGATCCCTAATGATGATACAAAAAAAAAAACACATTGTATTTTAAACCATCGCTTTACTCTGCAGAATCTAAAACATTCTAGTAAAAACCGGGAAAAAAATTACTTCCAGCTTCAACAGTGTTATTACTGATTTGTTCAATTGTAAATCCTATAGCACTTTCTATTAACCTGTAAAATCTAGAATTCACGGTAACATAATGTATTTAATCTATATTATTGCATAAAAGCCGTGCAGGTTCATAAAAGGTTTCGTTTTATTCAACATCTTGTACCCATCTATAGTTGATTTTATATTTCATGCCCCAAGCTCCTTGACGAATAATTTTTCTTTACGTATATTTTGTAAATCACAAACACCTTAATACCTCATATATATGTGTGTTGAAAGCAGGGGTTCTTTTCCGGTCATATTCCGATTTCCTGTGTATATATAGTTAACTACTGTAACTATATATAAGTGTTAGGATACCTGCAGTGCGAAATAAATAACAGTTTTTTGTGAAACGAAAAATCCCCAGGCCTACAAATCTAACAAAAATATTATAAAGGTCGCTTTTTTATGATGAGGTATAGAAATTAGATGTTTTAATGTTCATATATTGTTCACTGCGAGGAATGCGATGAATGGGATTACAGGCCATAGGGATCTGTGACTATATGATATATTACAAGTACACTGTATGTACCCTGAATACGTCGTTAAATTCGTAACTGCGTATACCAAGTGTAAAAAATTCACTTAAAAAATTCAAAAGACTTTTTGTTATGCCAGCCTTGCCTTGTTTTGGTCAACATATAATAATAATATCTTTCAAACCTAATGCACCTAGCCACCTAGGTGGTACCACCTAAATGATACTGATACATACATGTATTTCGTAAGACATATCATTCTACCAAATTAGGGAAGTATAATCAAAACGAGACCACGAAATTATGAGAGGTATAGAATTTTAAGAACTTACTCGTCGTTAAAATCCATACATATTCTAGCATTCTTTCATCTAACATGTGCGTATACTTATACTTGTTGAATTAATTGGCATTTTATTGTTTTCAATTACAATTTTTTAAGATTCAAGTTTCTTTCAACCACATAAAACAGAAATAAATGTAGCCTTTAGATATGATTGATTCGATGTATTATGGATAAAATCTAAAATGTATCTATTGAAAAAAATAGCTGCAGGTGCTGTTTAAAAAATTTTCAAATTATGAAAAAAGCACTGACGCACTGCCCAGGCAACTTACTTGCGTGCGCCGCCTATATATGATAATAAACAATAATAATTTACTGAAGTAATACCTACGTTTAAATACCGTTCAGTTTTCAAACATATAATACACGGCGTGTATAATATTATATAACTACTTAAATAGTATCGATTACAATAAAAAAAGGTAATTGTGTGGGTTACGCATTGTTAAATAGAAATAATTGTAGGCATAAATATTACACACTATACGCACTGCTGCAGAGTATCTAATAATAAGTACAATAAGCGTGTGTGTTTGTGTAATTATAGCCCAATAGGATATGGTTGCAAGATGTAACTCCTGCGAACATAATATTATATTTATAATATACACTAAGATTGTGTGTTAAGAAATCGAGTAGATTGTGCACCTATATATATGGCTATATAAGACATAATATTACTTATAAACTAGCAACAAGCCTGTTGTATGTGCCATATGGCAGTAAGAGGATATCGCAATATCCTTATATATATATATATATTTATATGTTTGAGCGGGCGTGCGTAAATATAAACAAGGGGTGACACCATTCGTGTTTCAACAACACTATAATATATATTATAACCTTTGAACCACCAAAATAAATTAGCCAACCAGCTGACGTTCGTGGTCTACAATATCAAAAATGAAACATATTATTATAGCTTGTACACTCACTGACGCACCGCACACGAACATCAGCTATCTTTTTAATTAATATCAATCTAACTTAACCTATAACTAGACTGCTGAAATTGAAGATTTTAATTGATTTCTTTAGAAGCATGTGATGCCTTTTTACGTACTTTAAGTTTTGACGTTATTTTAAAACTCGTACGCGTAAAAACTTCTTAGAGCTTTAAGAAATTTTCGATTTTGACCGTTGTACACTGTGGCTAAACGAGATCTAAACGAGATCCAAATGAATTTAATGAGTAGTCTTAATAACACATTCTATATTAGGTGTACTAGGTACATAGTACATTACGTATTTCACGTTTATATTAATTTAAATTTTATCATGCTATAAAATAAAAAATATATAATCGGAAAAAAACAATAAACATATGTATAATATTTAATGTGTAAAAATATATTACCTATTTTGTAAGTTTTATAGAAAAAAAATTAATTGAAAACGAGTTTAAGTGTTTTAAAGTTTTAACTAGACACATTTAGTACGTTCATTTCTGCAACATAGATAAAAATTTAAAAATATATCTATACCTATATATGCTATTCATTATACAGGAACGGCCCTAAGTAAGACAATTTGGATATTTCCTCTAGGTCTTGCTATAAGAAATGTAAAAATATTCCAGTGCAAGTCTGTATTATTAGACACGTTAACATTCATAAAAATGATAAAACTTACGATATCATAATTCATAATGATAAATAATAGTAATAAGGAATAATCGATGATACTCAATAAATGATAATGATAGTTTTAAACGTTAATATTTTCTATTTTTCTTTATTTTTAAAAAAAATTGGTAAAAATATATTAGATATGACTAGTTTTCACGAATTAGAATAAATCAGAAAAACGATTTAATTATTATTTATTAGCAATTAACATTGTTATTATGAACCATAAATATTTAAATACTAGAAGCTATAGTGACGGATTAAGATCGTAATGATAGTTGGCAAAAACATAAGGGTGGCCTAGTGTAAAACTAATCTGTTAGTCGTGATATACCTATATTTTAAAAAACATTTATTTGGCTTTAATTTAGGTGGGCTCTAGAACAAAATATATAGATTTCGGGTAACGGGTTGCATCGGCATATGTCATCTAAACGACTGTTAACTCCCCCCTCCCCCCAATACTGCATACAACTAAAAATTAAAATGTTAATGCTGAGCAATATAAACAATCACTTAACATTTAATGAATTACATTTAAAATAAACAATGAATTTACATTTAGTGAGATAATGACTAATAACTAATATGATTTAGTTGCCGCGTGATTGGTACATCAAATTTTAGTGAATCATAAAATGAATCAATTTCTCTAAGCAATCCAACATAATATGTAACACGGCATTAAGTATTAAATATAATATATGAAAGAAACTTAATCATAAAATAATATTATTATATTATTTTATACATATATTATTGAAAAAAGAAGATCCAGAGAAATTATTATGTTCTAGAATGTTCGAAAAGCCCAATACACTCCCCTACCATCAACTATTATCTAACTTTTTTTGTTATTTTTTAACCATCGTCGTAAAAACAAGATCCTGTTTTGCGATGCGTGTTCGTATTGTATGTATATAGGTACGTATTTTATTTTCGTGTGATTTCAAATAATGCACTTTTTGTCAAATAATGAAGAACTATATATGATGTACTTAACTATGGGCCATTATTATTATTCATTATTTATATAATTTCATTATACCACACGCACTACCATGATATACATAATAAAAAAAATGTTTCGTTGTTCGTTTAGTTCAGATTTGCAATATATTTGTTTTTTAAATGTAAATGTATTGTAATAAAATGTATCCAGTGGCGTCATTTCAATTTTTAATAGGAGGAGGCAAAAATGTTGACAGCCCATATAACTGAACAAAAAATAAAACAGAACGCATCGTTACCAATTTAACTTTTGCTTATATTTTTATCTCGATACAATTCGCATCTCACATAACTTTATACGTGTATGAACTATAAGGCAAAAGTAGCCTCATTTAATAGGTAGAAAAAAAGACACGGAGGAGCTAAATAATTATGGTTACTACCTCAGTAACGTTATTTTATATTTTTGTAAAGGTATTGAACTTTGTGAATTGCAGCACGACTGCTAAACTTTATTGAAAATCTAAAATTTTTGAATAGGTACCTTCTGTTATAGATTTTTTTTCGAAATCACGCATAAATTTAACAGTGATCATTTTGTTTTTAGAATTTTTATATTATAATCTATATATTTAAGGTAAAAATCTATAAATATTAACTTTTATCGTGTCAAAAGTGTTTTAGTGTTTACACAATATTATATTTCCTTAAAATTATAAAAATTATAACCATGCTATTTCACCAACAACCGGCCTAACAATTAGACTGATTTTACAAACATACAGCAAATGTCCACCTTGCCCCCTTAAATTACGCCACTGAATTTATCCCGGACGAAGCCAGGTTATTCAGCTATAAAGTTAAACATTTTTGATATTTTTATTCTTAAAAATGTCTTATTATATATATATATATATATATATAAATGGATCTATATATTATAATATAGGAGAATACGTTGTAATATATTTACTACATGCATTACGCTTTGATAAGGTGCAATAGTCTAATATAATAATATTATAATTTACTTATTTTTTGACTGCTACACCCACAGTCAAAATATGTTTAATATCTATAACATTACAAAAGTTATCTTAATTCAAAAAATGTATGCTTGAAAACATTTTTATTTAGCATCAGCTGTAATACATTTATTACACTTTTTTATCAGCAGAATAATACAATTAGATAAATAGTTTGAATTCAATCTTCCAGACTTTACACTGCATACAATTTTTGAGGTATTCTCATATTGTATTCATATATTATATATGACATACTTAATACTTATAAGTATATAAATTAAATTATGTACAATATACACGTCTTTGACCATAACCCTTACCACATTCGAGCAACTCAAGTACCTATTAAACTCACAAATGACCCCTTATCGTGTGCGTTAATTATTGTTGTACCATAGTAAATAAAAATCGAAAATTATACCCGTGTGTAAATCGAAATATCAGTAAAAATAAATCATTTACAGTAAGCTTAAAGAACATTTAGTTATCCTGCACGAACTAACCGGTTGACTGACTGGAGTGGAACTACAATATAATACGTATATATCTATTGGCTATTGGATGTGTATTATAATTGTACTATGGTGTATAATATATTTTCAAACCTTATCATATATGTAAAAAAAATACATATTGGTTTCTAAATATATTTACTTAAAGTTCTTTGGATTACCTTCAGTCCTATGTATTTAACAGCAATCAGTAGACTAAACCCAATATACATATATACGTATTATATATTTATAAATATAATATAAATGAAACCAATAGTAGTCCGTATTAGCATGTTCCTGCACGTCTGGGAGAGGTACATAAGCATACATAACAAATCGCTATTTATTATTACCACTATATCTCCTATCTGAAATTTTTCGAGATTCTGTCATACTGGAAGTTTTGCGCTATTGGATCTGAACTCTGAAGCCTGGAGGTATTTATATGAGTATTAATTTTGTTTTAATTGGTACAATACATTTTTTTTCGATAAAATCAATAATTATATTATTTTAATGATTTTAAATTTTTAACCAAACATAATATTTGAAACAATGTCTGTAATACAGCAATATTATATTCCATTCAACTATAAAATCTATTTTTTTTATTTTTTTAATTATCGTAAAAACGAAATCGTGCCTTGCGATGCGTATCCATGTATATGTGAATATCTATTTGTGTGATTTCGAATAATACACGTTTTTGTCGCGTAATGAACTACTGCTATTAAGGGTCATTATCGTTATTCTTTCTTTATAATTTCATTATGCCGCGCGCGCTCCAATACTGCAACAGTGGTTATATACGTATTACTTATTTATAAATATATATATTATATACCTACTATATAGTAAAGAAAAGTACATATTATAATATATAATAATATATGACGCCACGCCGTCACCGAAGCATTGTGTTATTTTTTTCCGAGCCTAGAGAGGGACGAAGACGAAGAGCGAGAGAGATCGAGGAGGACGCACTTTATGGATTGTCGAATTCAAACACACCGGACAGAATATTCGACTTGAGATTTTTTCCTTTTCGTTTTCCCGTCGATCGTTTCACGTTTTTTTCGTCCGTTTTACACGGGTAGTGGGATTTTATAGTCGGGTTTACGCTATATATGAATATATATGTACACAAAATATAAATGTATTATTATTTATTATTTTTATTTCATTCACAACGTTACGATGGATAGCCGCCGACGATGCGACGAAAAGACTACAGGAGTGGAAACAAAAAAAAAAAACCTATATATATATATATATTATGTACCGTCTATACTACTGCTTAGTACTTATATTGTATATTATTAAATATATATATATAATAGTAATAATAGTAATAATGATAATAATGGATGTATACACGGTTCAGAGTCCGCGTCATCTCTCTTTGGTCCGTGGTATCCGGACCGTGAAGCATAACGGACTCCCCCAAACGCGCGTTGCACGTTGGTTATATGGGTAGAATGGTTATATATATAGAAACTACGTAACGCGCGGCGGCGCACACACCGCGACTCGACGACTAGCTTCTCGCTCGTCACCGTTGCCACAAACTCGATGGTATATTAGTACCTATATTAATATAATATACATCTCTATGCACTATACTTCTAAATAGTCCTAACATTGTATATACTTATTTATATATCAATATATATATTATACAGGCATCGCACTCCTCTTATACATAATTGAATACCTTTGTCTTGAGCAATGGATACGACTATTTCGTTTACAGAATTTTGTATATTTAATATTTATGTACAGGATGCCTCGTCGTATCATAAGACCTCTTTTTATACAATTATATTGTATCAAGGGTTCATGGTGGTTTTGATTTTTTTTTCGGTTTACCTATAAACTTAAAATATAATTTTTTTTTAAATATCGCTTTAAGATCGAACAAAATTGTGTGAACATTGTAAAGTGTTGAATTGGTAATTTCCATTAAAATAACTATGTACAGTTGTGAAAGTTTTTAAGCGTGGGCTGAAGGCGGGTTTGTGTAATAGAACGAGTACTTGGTACTTCAAAGACACACTATATAATATTATAATAGTCTGTATCGCGATTGCATATCATACATATTATTTACCATACATAATAATATATATGTACGGTGACGATGTTAATGACTTTTATTTATTACAATATTATTGCACATTATATTTATAGGTTAAGTTAATATATTATATTATAGATATAGACATTAGAAGCATAATACAACGGTGTGGTATTGTTTTTACGTTTCCTAGCTACCTACTGTTTATATAATATAGATTCTTCACTCTACATTCAACAATATGACTTCATGGCTCGGAAATTATTACTTTTGTAGTATAATAAAATATTATCTTTAAACCTTATAGTTAGTAGGCTTATAACCTATTATTATATATATTTTTTTATTTAAAGTAAGGCTTCAACATCAAGGGTTATTAGTCTACAATTAAAACACAGAAAAAAGAGGTATATAGAGACAAGGACGAAATATTTACAGTTATTTACAATTTTTTGCTTAAATTAATGACACGGAAAAATTGGTAGATTGCTTCAGTGTTTTTTTCACTGAGAGCTGGTCGGAAAGAGGTAGGGTTATTGAAGATTGTTCGTGTTTCTGCGTATTTTGGACATCTAGTAACAATATGGTCAATCGAGAGGTTTTCCTTGCATATGTCGCATACTGGGGTAGGTTTTTTGGTGATAAGGAGAGTGGGCAAGATGCATGTTGCCTATTCTGACTTGGATGATAATAATTTAATTTCTTCTTTTTAGATTTGAAGGGAAATTTCAATTTGATATTATTTTGGTATTTTTACAGCTTTTAATGCTTTTTTTTTCTGTTGAAAAAATGTAGTAATTTGAGTGTGCATTATATATTTTAATAATATTTATATAAAAGCGAACAAGTCACAATATTTGAAAAATAAATTAAGAAACTCCGACCTCGAGTTTGATGTCTCAATGTACTGAAATCATTGCCAAATGCCAATCCATTCAAACACATCTAATCATACATTTAAAGCATAAGTGTATTTTATTATAAAAAGGCAAATTAACCAATTACTTACTTCTTTCAAAAAAATTTAAATCTAATCTAATAGTATTTTAATAATTTCAAGCTTGAAAATCTCTTTTCTGGTATGACTGTTGAAACGGTAAAGTAAAAATATTTTAATGAGAAATTGTAAATTTGGGAAAATGTCTTTACTACAACAACTTTACAATTTAAAGCTTCTAATATAAGCCATTTTTATATATATTATTATAATATGTATAATATGTATTATATATATTTATCTATGTTATTATTATAGATTATAATAATAGACCCACCTAAGGTTTAAGATAATAGTATACAATATATAATAATTAATATAGTATATCTTAAACCGTAGATCTACAAAATGTTTTTTTTTTGTATTTTAAAAATTATTTATTAATACCTATACATTGTATATACATTATAAATCAATAATATTATATTATTATATACATAAAACAAATTCATGGGAGCACAGTTCTCATAGCCCTATAGCCTAAAGGTCATAAAATATACTCCACTGCATAAATATAGAATCCAAAACTACATTCCTAGTATGTGTCATTATAAAGTATTTCGAAATCTGTACGAAATATATTTCCGGAATTGTGTGTACGATACAAAGGTATGCATTACATTTATATATATTTATATTACTCATCGCTGTGGACTACAGTATAATATAATTAATTTTATTTGTACTTTCGCCGTACCAATGTGTTCGGAAATACGCAATATTCTACAACGCGTTTTATGAATGAAATGAAACGTGCGTATATCACGATATACTACGATAATAATATAATAACTACCTATATAGTAATATTATGCGCGTGCACACATTCTATAAACATGGGAACTCTGAAACGACTATGTAACGCATGTAATATAATATATATATGTATACGCTTCTCAAAATCAATGGATGTCTGTTTTTATGTGTTGCGTCGCTTTGACGATAATATAATAATATAATGTAATATGTGTACTATAAGGTACGTGAGCGTATACCTATGTGCGTGTATGAATGGAAAACCTGCAGACCGACACGCATGTGGATTATTGGAATATGTTATATAGGTTAGAATGTGTAATATTGTAATGTATATGCATATTACACATATTAATATATTATATATTGGTACAAATGTGTATCTGTTTCGCGAAATCTAGTGTTTGGGTAAATTATAATTATGATTTGAGTGGTTTTGACAATATTAATATACTTACTGAAATTTAAACTTTTTAAACTGTTTTTTACCATAATATTTGTGTGGGATAAACACGTTAAAATTTATAAATGGTTATTTTGCCAAATAAAATTTCTTCATTGTAAAGTAAGAAAAAAAATTAATTTTCCCAGCATTTTTACTTAATACTTTTGTTAATTATATTTAAATTTTATATAAGTTCCGAACAACGTAAATTAAGTCAAATTAATATTTGTGCTGAATGTTGACAACTTTCATTTTGTGCACGCTTTCAAAATACATACTTCTTAATATATTATACTTAGTATAACTATTCATTTTATATTTTTATTTTTTATGTATATTCTCTGTTCGGAAAAACTAGAATGATTTATAATAAAGTATACTATAGTTCAATACCACTTTTCATAGATTTTATAATACAAATGAGTCATCCAATATTATTCATTCTGCGTTATTTCACTTATACTTTGTCATGCACTCGGCATATCGTACTACCAATGTATGTTGTATGAATATATAATATCGACGATAACGTCTTATTTTCTTATGCCTCTAGCTTTTGAAAGCAAATTTCAATTCATCATGAACCCATGCAAAATAATACCACGAATTATACATAGGTGGCAGACGTGACGCACCTATGGCAAACATTTTGAAGGAAGTATTTGAAACTTCCGCTATATGGGTATAAGTTTACAAATCACATTAAAATAATATTCGCACGTGGTTATCACACGGTGTGATTCGTTTTATTATTACATGGGCCGCAGACGAAGATGACGTTGAAATTTTAATCTACAAGACAGCAGTGTACGTATATGCACATACCATGTGTGAGCTAATTTTTTTTCCACCGTATAATAATATGTAAACGCTAACGGCCAAACAGAAGATCGTTGACGGCACTATATGCCGCACACGGGAAAATAAATATAATAATATGAGTATATGCAACACACGACCTACAATATATTATAATAAAAACATGTGTACCTACAATGCACACGACGACGGTGAAAACCGTTGTTGTCGTTAGATATATATTTTTTTGTTCGTACATAGAAAAATTATCGCGAGTACGTGCAGTTTTTTTATTGCCGTCCGGCCCCCTTGCGTATATTATTAAACTCGCCGTATAGTTGTATAATACATCTTACATATAATACCTATATACTTGTGTCCTGTATATATAATATTGTAATCGGTCGGCGCGCGGCGTCACATAGGAAAAACGAAAAAAAAGGAAATTTCGAGGACGGAGAAAGGAACGGGAAAAAATGTAAAACGTAGTACACGCGATTTATTACTCTGTCATATCCGAATCACTGCAGGTATATAATATAATTTATATAATATAATGGACGCATGCGCGTGTTTTCAAAACGCCCAAATACATACACTATTGTACGCACACACACACACACACACACACACACACACACAAACATATTATATTATGTATGGTATAATAAACCTACCTATATATGACACACACGTAGTATTATTACTATTTATTATTTTTTATCAGTGAGTTATTTTATATTATTGTTTACCGCCCCCGTTCATAATATACACTATATATACAGGGTGTCTCGCGTATCTGTAGTCGGCTGACATTTTATATAATACAAATATTTCAGCCTTCTGCAGTGCGAACCTGCAAATAAATCGAAGACTATTAGACTTCAACGTTTTTTTTTCGAATTCAATATTATTTTATTAATGTCGTCGTTGATGTTGACAATGATATTGTCTTAATGAATTCATAATATAATAAGCTTTGTATCGATAAATGAATTAAAACAGATTTAGACCGTAGTCAGAAATAAACTAAAATTCGCATACCTAATCATTTGTGTTCCAAAGAGCGGATTTGTGTGGTCAAATCACGCTAGGAGTTTAGATTTGTGATGAAATTAAAATTCATTGACGATGTAATATATAGTATCCATATAATGTTTATGAAAGGTGTACACTGCCAAAACGGCTTAAAAACAATTAACGCACATTGGCGAAATCGCTGTGTCTGTAGATTAGATGTTTTCGGTTTATTTTTATCGCACATGCGAGACTATATACCTAATATTGTATTTAGTGTAAACACTGTAAACTGTATACATATTACATGAATTTTATATAATGACAGATATTAGGAAATATTTGTATTGCAGCGTTACCAAACACACTATATATACCAACGTGCCCAGCTTACGTCTAGACGGCCCACGGGAGAGAGGATAGGGACATCGACGCGAAAATCCCTACAGCGTGTCGTACCTGCATTATAAATATATAGGCGGATATCATACCTGTATATAATATCGAATACCTACCTACATAGTGGTACCTATGTCTGCTTAATCAGCTTATTTGGATTCGATGCCGCGCGCGCGTTTAGCACCGGTACGCTCCCCATTCCCCCGCCATTCACGTCCACGCGGAGGGTCACGATCCGCCGGAGCCTAATGATCGGTTTCGGATTCTCTGCGCACCGATGAAATCGGATAGGACCGCCGCCGCCGACACAGTCATTGAGTCATCCGCACGTAATTTCTTTTCTTCTTTTTTTTAATAAGTTTTTTTTACTTCTCATTCGCCGTACACAAAACCGTAGTGAACCTATACATAATATATATAGGTGATGGTGGAGTGACGAGGGGGGATGAGGCTGCTGCTGATGCCGCCGCGTGTTGCCAGGACACAAAAGAACATCCGGTGGACACCACAGGAAATCGAGTAGCGTGTTATGACTACTATATGCACCGAGGGCGACGTTCGCACACGAGTCGCCACCGTCGCTGGCGGTATACGGAACGGCGTGGTGTTTATTTCGTTCGTATTGTTTGGGGAGTCGTACTCACGGACGATTTCATGTTAACATTTTTCCCCCGTCCCACAGTTTAATTTTTATAATAGTACGCATAATATTATACATCACGCCCGCGTACATTTTCCATTTTTTGCACACGCAAATGGTACGCAGAGCGCAGAGAGACAATATGGGGTGATTTGAACGCTACATTTATAATATAATATAAACCCATAGTAACTGTAATATTATTTAAATATATAGTTGACTGCATTGACGCAATCCAACGTCAAAGTGTGAACGCATTTTAGTGGTTCCATTGTGTTTTATAAAGGCACGAGTTTCCATATACCTACCGAAATATAATGTAATATTATTGTATACACGCCGACCGGGAGATTAGACGGGATCCGCCGTGCAGGCTCCGTTCGAGAGAAAGACCTCCCTGTTCCGTTCATAACTCCTCCCAAATCGCGTGTGCCCGGTAATTGAACTGCCGCAGTGAGGCAACAGCTGATGGGGTAGGGCGTATAGGCAAACAAATTCCTTACAAACCCTATTAAATCGTATGCTGTATATATAATAAATAAAATAAATATAACGTCAGTTACGTTCGTTTGATTAAATGGCAGTATAAAAAAGCAATATTTTAAAAATCTGTACATAAAGTTTGTTAAAAAAAAACATTGTTTTTGGAACAGCACTGTTTTTGTATAAAAATACACTGATTTAATAAACAAAAAAAAAAATACCTAAACTGTTATTTCTACTCTTTCGCAGTTGAAAAAAATAGTCGATGTGTTATATAATAGAACACCTACGCACAACATAGTTAGGTGCTGCATAGTAGTATAGTACATATAGGTTTACCGGAGTGGATGTAGATACGATCAGTTTATTTTCATCTGTTAATCTGCTAGTATAGTGTGCGCGTACGAACGGTGCCTAAGTCCGAATGAAAAGGTATATTGTCATCGTCGGTGACGAATGAGGGGGAAAATGTGTGTGGCCATGGTTCGGTGGGGGGCTGGTGGGGGGGTACCAGGTGGCGTGCTGTATATACACAGGTGTTTTGTCGTATTTAGGAACGCATTAATAACATTCTATACGAAGGAGCCAACCGCTATGTCGTGGCAGGGGCGAGAGTAGTGGTGTCGGTGGCGGTGGCGGCGGCGGCAGCGGCGGTAGTTCCATCCGGTGTATGGCTGGTTCGGTTCAGTTGGTTATTTCACTCACGACCCACAACATCGCAACACGTCAACTTCGACATACCTATACTGTATATACAGTACGCGCCTTGACCGACCTATTGTGATTATAAATTTTTTTTTAATTAAAATTTTTTTCCAAAACGGCTTGCGGTAGTTTAGCTTGGTATCGTACGGTTATAACGTCAGACGCCATATTCGATACGTGCAGTGATTTTTTTTCTCAGTTTTATACTGTCATCTGTAGGCATGGATGAGGATCCTCAAGTGATAATTTTGTAGCCGTAAACGCCAATTTTGGCCACACACACACCTAGTTACTACCACGACGCGGGGTAAGCCATAATATAATATATATATATATCATAAATCATAATAGTATATTAAGCAATTTTACTGATTCAATTGTTCATGTCGTAATCAGCAATATCATATTTTAATGGTTATAATATTCCGAAGTATTTTTTTATGTTAATTTTTTCATAGTCTGTGGAAAATAGTTTTTAAATTTAAAGTCTGTATACTCTCGAGTTGACACAGCTAGGCACTGCACGGGGTTGGATCGGAATTTAAAAAGTTATCGGATGTAATATGGTTTTAGCGGCTTGTTATTTTACTTAAAAATCTAAAAAAATCTAAAATAATCTGTTACCTTATGTTTAAATTCATTTAAAAACACAAAACATAAATAATATATAGGTAATATTGATATTAGATTTACATGTGTCTCGTGAGAATACAACGTAGCGCTTATAGAGACGCATAGATAGATTGTTGAACATATAAAAAAGTATTATGTAAATTTTTAAACACACGCAGGTTCCGACATGTACAGTTCGCGGAATGTCTAAAACATTTTTTAATTGTCCACACTGCATTTTGGTTCTATTTTTTTCTTTCTTGCCATTTTGTAATTTGAGTGTAGTAATTTATTGATGTATTATATATTATACACATCGGCTGTTTAATATAATATATCCAATGGCATTAAATATCAAATTTAACATTTGGCTTACTTTATCTCGTTTTATAGTATATATTATATTATTATAATTGTTTAATTTGATAAAGTTAAATTAAAATGTGATATTTAGTTAGTTATAATTGTAATTGTTTTTTTTTTTTATAATTGTAGGATATCCAGGTAAAATCCAGGTTCTAGGTTGGTTGGATGATGTATTGCATACATATAATTAAATTTATATTAGTATTGATGTATTATACGTAATGCGCATGACATAATAATAAACTGTTTTAAACCGCAAACTAAACCTTACTTCTATTGCTCTGATTTTCACATTAAAGCTAATAATAATAATAATAATAATTTTTATTTAGTAAAAACAATATACAATTTACATTTTAGACTAATAAATGATAATAAATATGTATGATGCATGTTTGCAACTCCCCTTTAAGTATAAGCTTGTTTTGGCTTGTTTAATACTATAAGTACGTCTATAGATATCTATAAATCAGTTTGTATTAGATAAAAAATAATTGGTTGTTGTTGTAATTAAAGATAAAAAAAATTTCTACAATTACGATGCATAATATATTTTTATGTTCATAGATTACAAAAGAAAACTAACTTCTAGTTATTAGGTCATAATATACTAATATAGGTATATATCTAATACACATAATATACGCAGAAATTGACGAATATGATATATTTACAATCTACATTTCCGTATCGATTTCATAAAGTATATAATAACAAAAATCCATTGACTAAATTATTTCATGGGTATAGGTATATTTAAAATTTTAAATAAAGGTGGTTTGATAATATATCTATCACTTTATACATAACATGGCACTTATATTATTTATGATACAATTGTTACTAACACGTACAAATATTTAATATAATAGTACATCAATTTTTTAATATCTTCAATTATAATTTATTAAAATTACTCATAAACCTTCATTAAAAAAACCTAGTTGTAAAATATTTAAATTGTTTCCTATAATTAATAAGTGGTTAACTTAATAGAAATAAATTTAGATCATTAACTACATATTTTTCTGCAGTGAATGTACGTACAATGATATTAATCATGTTTATTTAGCCTATAGACTATGAAGTCATATTTACCATAGTTAACATACCATTTCAAAATCAATAACTTTATTGATTAATTTTTTTATTTTTTTTTAACTGTCATAAATAATTTTTATGATTTTGATAGGCCATCTTATCATTAAAAAAAGAATATTAATCACTACCAATTTCTAAGTAGGTACAAGGTACCTACCTAGTCTTAACTGAAATTCTGTTTCCATATATTTCTAATTTTTAAATCGAGAAAATGATTATTTTATAATATAGTTTTTGTTATCATTTTTTCGTTGCTAATGGTTACATCGTTGAATTAATGACGTCACATCTATAGTTGGTAAATTTATAATTGTGATTAATATATTGGGAGTATTGATTATAATTTATAACAGGTAAAAATTAACAAAATATTATTTTTGAAATTATGCAGGATTGTGCATTATTATATCATATTATAATAAAAGATTAAAATGGAATAATAAAAAAGTAATAAATTGATTTGCTTTATCTACTGCTGTAAATACTACACTGCAGTTCAATGCAATTATTAAAATCCTAATTTGTTAATTGTTATTTTTAGTTAAATACCTACTTAAAATACTTAACAGATAATTATAGGGCCACTTCAAAATTTATTTTAAATATCTTAAATTAAAAAAAAAATTCTCATTATTTTTTTTTAATAAAATATTCAATATTCATAGTTTATGTGAGGTCTCATATGTTTAACTTCATTAGTGTCAACAATTTTACATAATATTTCTACAAACAATAGAAGAAATGAATACGTGTACATTTTTAAGTCTATTAAAACCTTAAACCTATAATGTTATTAACATTTTTTATTTTTGTATATAGGCTGCATTATACGTGTAGTTAATTTATTTTAATATTGTTATAAATATACGTAGGCAAACCTACTTATTTTTTTTAAACGAATCTTATTTTTGAAAAACATTAATTTATTGATAAGTTTCATGGAGTCAATTGAAAATATTCTCACTGCTCTATTGTTAGTAATACAATGATTAGTAGATAATTACATCTTCTATGTTTCATTGTCTTAAAAATAATAACATTCTAACTGTAACCGACAATCCTTAATTGTTGAGTATTTAATTATCGATTACCGTTTGTTGTACAAAGCAATTTTATACTCATTCTTAAAAAAATATGTTAGATGTTTACATGCAAATTACATTGTGTTAAAGACGTTTAAATAAAGAAAATATATATATATATATATATTATACATATATGTATAATGTATATGTGTAAATGTTTTAGCAAGATGAACTATAGGAATTACAACTATTAATTTTAGATATTAAAAAATGATAAATTATTCTCAAAAAGTTGTAGAGCTTGTTTGTATACATAACTTGACACGGTTATGATTAAAACAAATTCACGTATATAATATTTGGTGGCTTGGTATATAGACATTTTTTTTTTATTAAATGTTTCCAATCAAAACATTGAACTAAATAATTTGAATAAATGTAAGTATTGAATTTTATATTATTTAAACATAGATAGACACTTACGTTATTAAAATAATATTGTAATAATATATAATATATTATCTATTATTTTTTATTGCATACCTAATTGCTTGTTAAAAGGGTTTACCTATCTGTTTTATTAGTTCTAGGCTATTTAAAATGCTGTTTTTGTGAATAATAACTGTATAATACCATAAATAAAAAAACCTACCAATTAGGTAATATATTTATTTTTATATTATTAATATTAACTATAATATTATCATATTAGTATTTTAAATTTTAAATCTGTTAAGTTAGGTTCTGAACGTAATTGGGTATCTATACATTTGTGTTATAGATAGGTACAATTAAAATAATTAGCATTAAAAATTTTAACGAACATACTTAGTACTGACATAAGAGCAATTTAAAATAATTTGTAATCTGCCTGCCAATGTTCATGAAACATTATATATAAACTATAAAGATAACACATCACATTATAATATTATATACTTGCATAACTGCATCACATGATATTAAATTATTTGAACTTCATTGAAAATATTTTAATAATTGGAGAGACCAATAAATTTGTCATAATATAAAATTTATTTTATATAATATTATTTAAACTGTAGGTTTTTATAGTTATATTTTTTTAATTAAAAAATAGATTTTCATATAATAAAACGGCTTGAAATTACGATGATATACTAAATAAATATGTACTAATGTCCTAAGGAAAAATATTACACAAATAATTATTAATAATTATAATAATGCGTTGATGTTAAATTCGTTTCTACAATTGAGTGCATGTGGTGCCAAACATATACTTAAATGACATTACTGACAAAGTAGGAAGTTAACAGTTATTATTATTGTCAGTCTCTAACGATTCATGACTTATGATCCCAGGTATGGCGTGTGAAATCTCGAGAACAATGGTTGTAGGATCTTGACCTACCTGGAAGTTAAGGACCACATTTATATTTTTTTTGCACTGAATTATTTTGTAAAAAGAAAAAAAATGCTACCTTTTTTTCACATTTAAAAATACAATTTCGAAAATTCTTTAAAAGAATTTGATGCAATATTATTTTCCTCTCCAAAGAGTCATTATATTGTATAATAGAAACGTGTTTATTCTTACTTCAAATGTGACAATAAACTATTCAATTTAAAATTAATGTTCATTTCCTTTTTTTTTAGAATCCAACCAAATATTTATAAAAGATTTAAAGAAATACAAAAACATTTTGAATTTGTTGTTTAAAAAAGGACAATCTTTATTTTTTCCTGAGGTATCCAACTATTGAGCATCTTGAAAATGAATTATTTATTTGGGTCTTTACCTTTTTTTTTTTTGTTACGAAAATGGTCATAAGTATTTCAGTATATTCTTTTACAACTATTTCTTTTAAACAACAATTTAGTTACATCAAACGTATTACTACGATTTTTTTTTTTTGACATTATAAGTTTTTATTTTCTTATATTTGTTAGTTTTCTATAACTTCATATTTAATTAAATATTTATTTTAATAATAACTAAACAAATAAAAATAACTTTGGTTACGCAATGTATATACCTATATGTATTATAATGTAATCGAAACTCCTATGATAAAACTGATCCCATTTTTTTATACGAGTAAAATAATAGTCAATTTCATGGAGCATAATAATTTTATCGCATTCATACATATTATGTATGTATAGTATGCTATATAGTCGCTGATTTTATGATGGTTATTTTAAAAGTAGTTATAATGACTAGATTAATTTTTGGGCTATATAATTATGTGGTGCCGTTAATTAATTTTCTAGAATTGAAATCACAAAATAAGTAATAGTTTCATTATTTTGATTCATTGAAACTGGTGTAATTTATTAAATTATGGTAGATGTATAAGCAGATAAATATAATGGGATATATTATGATATTTAAGATTGCTATTAAAATAAATCTAGGTATATTTTTCTACAATTTATATACGTATGATTATATGAATGGAACAACATACTTTTAACACAACTTAATATTATAAACCACGAACCTATGCATATACTTAATAATAAATTTGAAATTAATAACGTTATTAAAGTATTAATTAACTATTTGTCGTCTTCAAAAACGTATGACTATTAGATATGTACAATTATATTACACTCGCTATTCTATTTTTATAATAAATGAATAAATAGTAAATACATTAATTCCGTTCAATTGCAATTTATTATATTTGATATAGAAAATCGTAGATCCCTCAATTTCCTTCGAAAATAATAATTAATTGGTATCTTGCATAATATAATAATTTATAGTTGTTATAAAACAATAACAAAAAAAAAAAATCAATGAACTTTTACTGTTTTAATGTTTATAGAATAGACTTTCTCACGAACGTCATCATTAGTCATTCGTTTTTTATTTCCCGCAGATGCCTGAAGATATTTTTTCGGTTCGCGGTGAAGACGTTCGAGGTGCATCGGTCACTACCTATACGTTTGCCGAGAAATTTTATTCGTACAATTTTTATATGTCATTAAAAATACAAGGGATAGTCAGTTGTTCACGTTAAATAACCGGCCGATTAAACGTTTAAACGACCCCGGCACTTAATAAAACATCTTGGTTTTTTTCTTCAGATTCTTTTTATTTAATTTGCGGACTCACTCACGGTTAAGAGTTAAAACGTGTTCGGCGCTTAATGAATATCCTAAACAACAATTTAAATAAATAAATAAAAAAAATAATAAAAAAAACAACAGCTATGAACCGTACAGCATATATATTCCATATATACGTAGTATACACAGGTATATATATTGACTCGTAAATGTGTTATTTATGCAAATCGAACGACGTCTCTTGGACATTGCCCATGAACACGCCATAAGACCGGCATTATGATGGTGCGGTCGTGGGCATATAATATATATATATGGTACTTATATTATAATGTATATATTATTGTGATGTTTTCGTTCAGACGATCACACACCCACGTGAAAAATTCCATATTTACTCGCAGTCATTATTCTGGTCGACACATGTACTTTACGACTATATGGCTGGGTAACGATTTAATGACCCATTGAAAAGAAAAATAATAAACTCGACAATAGGATTTTTGACGTTTCATTCATGTACTTAC
This sequence comes from Pentalonia nigronervosa, assembly GCA_014851325.1. Taxonomy (NCBI): domain Eukaryota; kingdom Metazoa; phylum Arthropoda; class Insecta; order Hemiptera; family Aphididae; genus Pentalonia; species Pentalonia nigronervosa. Next base: position 45,270 of record JACXSJ010000948.1, on the reverse strand, counting down.
AATATAGGTAGTATAGATAGATCACAATGTGATGTCCGTGGTTATCGGAACGAACATTTCCACCGGCGGCGCCGAGTTACCGTTTTAATACACGCGAGACGCAATGGTTTTCCATTTTTCTCGTAGTAGTGGCCTATATATATATATATATATATATATATATATATAGGTGCAGTATATATTATTACTATTATAGCTTGTATTATTATGTCGTCTATAGGCGCGTGTGCGTATAAAATGAGAGTCGCTGAACCCGACAGAACCGAATGCGCATAAAATATTGTGGTATTATTATTATGACGTATACAAAACACCGGTGAACAAAAAAAAGTGCTATGCATGAAGTCTGAAATCTCCTCCCCGTATAGAGATATGTTTTTAAAGATATATTTTCCACCTATTAGTTAATTTATAAAAAATGTGAATACTTATCACTTCGGTATCCAACTTCACTTATAAGTACGTTTTTCGTGTACGAAGCGATTTCAACAACCCATAACTTATTTTTTTAATTCGTCCCTAGGTACACATAATTGTTACAGTTAAAAATAATTTAAAATCACTGTTTCAGACGATCGCACTTGGGTACGTTACAAGTGTGTCGTTAGAGCGGAACTACTACGCGGGACGCGACGGCGGGACGTGATCGCCACCGTCGAAGTAACGGCCAAATGGAAAACCCGGCTTACAACCCGGAGGAGGGCCAGCGGATGGCCAACGAGTGTTTGGCCGCGAGGTTATTGTCCGGTAAGGACAACACGGGCGGCCGCGGCGGACCCGGCACCGCGGTGTCCACGATCTACGACCCACGCGCCTACGGAACCACCACCGCCGCCGCAGCCACCAACGCCGCCGCGGTAGTAACGACGCCCACGCCAGCCGCATTCCAACCGGCGACCCGGCAACAGCCCGGCAAGCGGTGTACCTGCTGGCAGCCGCCCTCGGACATACCGCATTTGCATAAGTGCAATTCGCCGCCCAGGACCATGTGCCACACCAACATGTTCGTTCTGTACACCTTTCTGTTCTTCACGGCGCTCATATGCCTGACCACCAGCGTGCTGTTGTACATCACTAGAATACAAGGTATCTATCTACCTCGTAAACATAATACACAATATAATATATTATTATGTAGAAAATTATGTACGCCAACGAACGAGAGTGCGCACATATTATATATATTTATGGTGATAAATCATAGTACTATGTAGGTAATAGAAGAATTCGTATAATGAATTATTCCATATAATTACGTAGTAGGTATAAGAGTACCTAGGTAATATATTTATATGATTCGACGGCGCAACGACTAAAAATTTATAGTAATTTCGCGAGTACATACATTTTCAAAAATGCTTTTATAAGTCCGTATTTGGATCATCCGCTATTATATGGACATTGCTCCATATTTTAGTAATTTAATTTTTGTGATTCGTGAGTTACAGACCATTATTAAAACATTACAGTCCTGAATTATATAATAATAGTTAGTATATAAGAAGTATTCTTAAGGCTTACAATAAAAAAAAAAAAGAATACAATTATTAAAAATTAATTAATTATTAAAATATTAAGCATATCAATGATTTCCAGAAATAATAAGTTTATTAATCCATAAGCTATATTTTATAATATTATACAACAATGATGGTGCGATAATGTATATTTAAACGTGAGGTAATATAATACTTTACAGTATTGAAAAACGGCTCTCTTGTAAAAATCTGACATATCGATGTACAATACAATAAGTACGTGTGCGTGACGTACAAACGCAGGGGGCGTGCTATTTATAAAGTACAGTAAATTATGAGTTCCTTGAGTGAACCAGCTGGCCGGAGTCTGGAGCTACAGCGTTTACGCGTTATAAAAATGTGCGCAATAGCTGGGGTTCGGATTTCTAAACAAAATCCATGGCATCATTACTGAAAAATATGAGATTAGGCCATTAAAACAAAAACCACAGGAAAAACGCCAAATGCATTAAGAATTTTCTATAACCGATGCGTTATAGTACCAATAATGCAATCATTTTACATTGTTCTATCATCTGCAGTACTTTGTCGTTGTGCTTTAAGTAGATAGTATAAGTACATTACTACATTTACATTTAAATAAAATTAACCATTATATAGTGGCATATTGTTATATATGACTATCGAAAATAATCTTGTACATCAAAAGAGACCATCCAGAATATATTGTTGGCATTTATATTTTATAAGTCGTTTCAATCAGAATAATTTATATTACAATTATACAACAGTCGATATATACTCGTATATGAGGGGTCTAGTTTTAAAGTGTACGATATCCATTTTTCATGAAAAATGAGGTAGATGTCGTGTCATATAGAATTTTTTATTGCTGAATTCGAAAAACATATTATTGTCAAGCAAAATGGTCAAACTCCAATGTGTTTTTAATATTGAAAATAACAGTTTCAAACCGTACAATCATCTCCTTTAACGAGTATGTTTCATGTGTGATTAGGCCATACGTTTTTTGGTTTTCTGACAATTTAGTGAACTTGGATATTGTACACTTTGAAAGTACATCCCTCATATGTATTATAGTTTTGTGGCAAATTAGTTATTGATGTCTCGTATTCATAGACCGTAGTTGTTAATTAACTTGCTTTATTACCATTTCGGAATCAGACGATATTCTTTTGCCCATATTTTTAATCATGCATGGTGAACTCACTGAATTTCAAAATTCGAGTGACAAAGCATTTATTTATAAAGTAGAAACAAATAAAAATTTATTAGGATTATGATTAGAATCCGATAAGTTCACATGAAACAAATTTATGTACAGAAATTAAATATGTATTGCAACTTTGAAAGAAGCTACTTATTTGTACGCATTAATCTCCGTAATACTATTACATTTTACTAAAAAAATTAAATAATTACAGATAATCCAATAATATAATGAATATACAATATCGTATTATACTATTATATATGTATTTATTTTTAAAAGTTTTAATCTACGCGTGTATACCTATGTGTATTCCTCGAAAATCTCGAATTATTGGTAAGGGGAAGTGATGTTGGTCCACTCCTTCCCATGACCACCCATATGACCTACCACTCTATTTAGATACATAATATAAATTGTATAATATATACGTTTGCCTTTGCCTACAACGCAGTATACCTACCTATATTATGCGTGCGTATTACTATATTATTATTATTTTTATGTACATCAAACGAAGACATGAACGCGCGAGCCGCTACAATATGCCATGCAATAATAAATACGTATATAATTCGATTTAGACAACACAATAGGTAGAACGCACATAATGCACCACGCACTGTATTATAGACGTACCTACCTATAGATCAATCAGATTACGTGCAGAGATCGATTGATACTGAAATATCGATAGTGGGCATATAATACATTTTGTGTAGGATGCGCGTGTGTTGTGTATTATACTCATTGTTATATACATACGTATAAATATAAGTATAAGCACTGAATAGTGAATAGAAACTGATGAATAATATAATACGCAATGCCGATTTAGACCGTCGTGTTTCAATTGAAAAATAACGCTATTGAAAACAAATTACCCGTAAAAACTAGGTTCTCTGGATGTTTTTATTTTTTATAAACCGCTCACGAATTATTCAATATTGCAGGTTCTGTATATATATATATATATATATATATATAGATGTATATATTATACATTATTCTTAATAATATAATACAAGCATCTTTTAATTTATCGCCCGAGGGCGATGGTATATAGATATTAATTTTCAACAAGCACGTACGCGCACCTGACCAAAAACCAATAGTAATCATATAATCGTATGTTTTATGTGTAGGTATATTATATGCATATATAGATATTTCGTCGTCCGTCGATATTAATAATTAATAGGGGGATCATCGTATCGTGAGTTTTTCCAAACCTATTTACTTGCCTCGTTGTAAGCTATCTATCGTTATTGATTAAAACTTAAAAAAGTAACTATCGTATTCTTTACAAATGCACCCGCGTTAGTATCGAAATAAAGAATTTTTTAATTAGTAGCATTTTTTTCTGTAGATACAAATAAGCCAAGAAAATTTTTTAGTGCTATGCGTTCAAACAATTCTAATAGTAGGTTTATTTTATTAAATATTTTTATTTTATTTTTTCGTAGTTCCACACAAAGAAAAATATCCATTAGTGGTAGAAGGAGAATTTCAAATAACAAATATTCCGTACACGATAGGCTTTGTGGATAGAAACTCCACCGAGTTTTTAGCACTGAGTGACAATATCACGACTCAGGTAACTATAAATTAGCTCTATATAGTAACATTAACTAGTTATGTAGGTAATGTACATATATATTATTGTATTTCATTCTATTATTATTCGTATAAGCAGACTTGAAAATGTAACTATAACTATTTTAATTGTAGTTGGACGACACGTTCAGAAATAGTGAATTATCACCATGGTATGATGGTTGTGAGGTGATCGATCTAAGTCCCGGACTAGCAAAAGGCATTCAAGTACAGTGTGAAATTAAGTTCTCTCAAGAACCCGAATCTGCAATCGGCATCGGGCAGATCGGCATTGCATTCCTCAAAACTCTTCGCATACAACACGGACATACTTGGTTAGGCAACTACAGCGTAGACGTTCAATCCATTGGATTCCAAAGTAAATAAATAACTTCTTATTAATTGCACCATATAAAATTGCTATGAAAATTTTAATGTAAAATAGTTGAAAGTTTCTACAAAATAAAAAATGATCGCTATGGGTACCTGCTTTTATGAAAATTTAGGGAGCTATGTAATGCACTATTTTTTTTTTTTGTTAGCAAAATAAAATCAATAGGTTCTGGTTAAAAAGTATTTAAACACATCTATTAAATCTGCTAATGTCCACGAAAACATAGATTATTTTTCAAAACATATATAAGTCACGTTTTTATAACAACACGAGAAGTTGACCTCTCCGCGATGTTCAGTGAACTAATTTTATATATAATATAATAATAACATAATATTGATCTCGATATTGAAAATTTGATTACACATGAATTGTGCATATGGAGATTAGATCATGTCAATAGTTTTTTTGGATATATACATTTTTTTAAAACATTTTAAATTTATTTTATTTGTTAGAAACTGTAAATACTCGTAAATAGTAGCAAAATTTACGATATTTACAGTGAACAATTGTAGTGTCACTTTTGCTAAACACTGGATACTTTAGGAAAAACAGCAGTACGACATAGTTGCATGGCTACCTCGCTCAAAAAAAAAAAAAAAATGTGCACTATTATAGTATTATAACAATACTGTAGTGTTCTTCAATAAATATCGCGGCACTTCTAATTACGAAATATAAAATCCATTATCATATACAATATTTTAAAGCCATATCGTCGTGTTCTATGAAATAGTGAGTGGTGAGTTGGGCGTGTGGACTGATTGGTCTGAATGGAGCGGCTGTGAAGATCCCGGAGACTATGTAGCTACCAGGACTAGGAAATGTCTGACTCGGGACACGCGAGAACCAACAAGCGTGGACCGGTGTCTACTCATACCGGGAAACAAGAGTGATCTGGACCTGATGCCCTGCCGGATATATTTATCTCAAAATTCGGACCTCGATGAATATTTTACAATCCCGCCACCGATTTTGACATCGACTAGCAAGGAAGTAATCGAACTGGCACCGACGAATAAAGTCACTGAGAATGGTAACTACAGATATCTAGTCACTTTCCACATTATGTGTATGTAGAAATAGTAGAAACTTAAATGTATTAAAATTATAAAATATAGGCAGGCTTTACGACTTCATATTATACGCATTCGCGTGGCGTAGATACCTATATTGATTAATATTTTTGTATTTTGTCGAATTCATCATTAGATAAAATATAAAACTGACTAATAAAATAATATTAGGGCGGGTCCCGTACGCTTAGACATTTTTAAATTGTAAGTAATATTAAAAAAAAACTATTATATTTTATTCCCATCATAATCGAAAAAAGTTTTAAAAAATGTTGAATACTAACAATAATAATAATAATTTATACAACCACAATAATTGTATTTATTTAAATTTAAAAACTCATCTGTTCAGGCTTTAGGCTATTTCCCAAATAACATTTATTTTGATTAAATTTTAACAAGAATGTAAATTTATTTTATGTCGGGCATAGAATATTAATGAAAATGTCTGTGCGTGCTATAAAATAATTCAGTACTTACAATTTTATTTTGAAAACATATTAGTATTATCCTATAACTGATTGAATTTATCAATAATTTCAGTTGAAGATAATTGGATTTGTGACGAATGCAAAGAAGACGAAGTCTGTTTGGCTGATCGTGACGAAGGAATTCTTCAGTGTTTACCAAGTTTGGATGCAAAGGATTTAACTGGATGTGGTGGACGATGTGGTATAAACACCCAGTACTGTCAAAATATTCATAGAAATGCGTATACGTAAGTCATCGTTATTTTATAATTATAATTATAAATGTTGAGACCATCGAGTCATACACAATATTCATGATTCGACTAATAGACGAAATACATTTTAAATTTCAACATTCCTTCGAAATTCCACTAAAATTGGTCATTCGGTAGTTACTACTTAATTACTATTATTAAGTTAAATTAATTGGAATATAAAATACCAAATTAAACTGGTTTGGAATATGCTATACGCGACTGTGAATCTGTTAAAATTCATATAGTAATCGTTTTTTCAAACAGGTTTTCAAAAATTAAAAGTATATAAAAGTTTTTATTTTAATATTTTGACGTAATATTAAACAATAGTTTGTAAATTTTCTTTGAAATTAGTTTTTAAATTATTCTTAAAATAATCATAATTAATTTTTTTTTTATTAGCTTTCACCGTAATAAGGATTGTTGTAGTTTATAACTCAACATTTACAATTGTTCATATAGACATTAAAATAAGATGATCAAATAACAATGTGATATTTGCATATAATAACAATTATTATAATTAATATAAATATAGACAATTATAATATTGTATCTATTGTAGAAATGGAAATAATTCGTTCTTTAGTAGGTAATAGAAACAATTAAAATTGATGTAAAGAGAAAGATATGAAGATTAATAGCGGTTAAAATGTCGACAACTGACAAGGAATGTTGATAAGATTTTTTTTATTTTTTCAAAAAATAGTACGCACTGCGGAGAAAGGAATGATGCTTCTAAAATTTAGTTGCCATATTTAATTACATACGAAATACACACATATTTAAAGATATTAGATTCGATGTTCCTTTTATGTTTCCCAAACGCTTACATATGAAACCAACTTTCTTATTTTATTTGTTTTCATTCATTTCTTTTCTACCCTCTTTCTACGTGCTAAAATCATTTAAATATATTATGTGCCATCTTAAAGTCAGTTGAGGAAGCAGAGACCATATCTTAACTACCTATCTAGTACCTTTTATATGATAATGTGGAGTTTTAATACAATCTAATCTCATGATATCAATATATTGAACATTTTATTAAATATGAATAACATATTCTAAGCTATATATATATAGTTATCTTCGTCATGTTTGGTTTCTTATAATACGTCTTCTCCAATTTGAATATTTATTTGATTTAAGATTCAATTATCAAACAATGTTTACTTGATCTTTTCCTATAACACACCCACATATTATTTTTTTCTATACACAATATCCGTTTCAAACCCACCACATCTCGTTTCACTTTAGATCCCATAAATACCTAAACATATACACCCACATGGCCACTTAATGATAAAAGATAATTATTTTCTCGTAAATAAATTTATACATTAACGTATTTTAATTAATATATAAATGAGAGTTGCATTAAATTGATTATAATTTGGAATAAAAGTTATTAATTTTTATTATGTATCTTGTACCTAACCTATTAATAAACAATATTCAAAATTTTCGAAGTAGGATTACAATTTAAATCTCTACTTTTTTAAGTTGTTTTTATCACGGCTATAGGACATACTTACCACTTAACCATGGTATTTATAAAATCGAATTCGATTTAAAGCACCATATATATTTACATGATTAGTCCGACCACTGCAGACCTAACTACAGTATTATGTTAAAACAACAAAATTATTATTACGCTCTATTGCTCCAAATGTCTATATAATTCGCTATTCAATAAATTTGAAATTATTATCAAATAACAGTAAATAAATGAAATGTATTAAATATAAATTATAATTTAATTATTGTTTTCGTTTTAGTTGTGTGGATACGTCACCATGTTCTAAAAACGAGTTTGAATGTGGAAACCGCATGTGCGTATCGGATAAAGCGAAGTGTAATGGTATTTACGATTGTTTAGACCAGACAGACGAAAAAGATTGTCGTAAGTATTGCTGGTCACATAAAAAATATAAATTATAGTATTATATCACAATATTATTATACACAAAAAGAAATGCAATTCATTTACATATTTTCGATTTTAGCATGTGATCTCGAGACACACTTCCGATGTGGTATTCAATGTTTGCTAAAGACGAAAGTGTGCGACGGCGTGTCGGACTGTTGGAATGGTCACGACGAGCTAAATTGTACTCGTAAGTACATATGTTTACAATGTTTGTGATAAATTAATTTAGCAATAATAATAAATCATACATAATTTCATATTTTCAATTATATATTATATTATATAGATAAATAATATATTATATATTTATATACTTAATACCGCACAAAAAATTTAGATTGCGAAGACGGTAAATTTGCTTGTAATTCAAACGATGAGTGTGTGAGCTACGATCATTTTTGCGATGCATACGCAGACTGTACAGACAAGTCTGACGAACCGTTAGGATGTGAAGGGCCTTGCAGGAGTAATGAGAAAGCTTGCAGGTAGATATTGCAACGAACGAATATGCTCCTTCACACGAATGTCTTCAACTGTATTGAGCACCATATTTCTTTTAGAATTTTCGGGCGAATGCAGCTGTTTTATATTTAGCATTTTAATATAACATAACACTATTGTTGCGAATGAAAATCAAATTCGTCAACCATCTGCTATTGATTTTTATTATCAATATATTATAATATGTTTGGCTTTTATGGTAGTTTTGACATTCGAGATCACAATACATGCAGAAATTGATTCTTAAAAGATTCACGAAATAGTCATAATTATTCGATATATTTCGTTTTATAATAATAATTGCATTAGGTATTTATATAGGTACAAATTATATTATAATAATCGAATCCCACTATATTGCTGCAGTTATAATATAATATTTTGCACAATTCACACGCATGTATGTAGAGCGTGGCTTAACCATTAATATTTACTATACTATACTTATGTAGAAATTAGAATGTGATACTTATTTAACAATTTTTTTTTTATAGAATATGTGTTTAACTTTAAAAATTATAATGAATGTTTTTTTACATTAGTTATTAACAATTTTAATATTCATGATTTATATTAGAAATTAATTGTGTTTTGAATAAAAAATGAATATTATCTATATCATAAACAAATAATGTTATTTTTTTTCTAGAAATGGCCGGTGTGTAAAAATCCATACGCTTTGTGATGAAATAGAAGACTGCGGAAATGAATTTAACAATAAAACTAATTGTTAATTTGTAAAATTAAAAAAAAAAATGTATATTGAAACATTTATTTAGGTACCTATGTATTTTGTATTTGTTGTATGTTGTAAATTACTTAATATTTATTAATAAAACATAATATTTAAACTTCAAACCGGAGAAACTATAAAATTATTAGAAATATAATGTGTTAAAAGTAGACTTTAAATAGTATAAAATATAATGTGTAATATGTCAAATAGGATAAATAACAAAAATATCATGATCAGGTGTTTCATAATTAATATGGGATACCTGCTACTTGGATACAAAATAATATATCCTAATTGTGTATGTTATACATAAATATACTATTTGAAACTAATATTGAAAAACCATTTACAATTTCCTAACATTTTCAAAACTTAATTTACTGTTGTATGGTGTGTATAATGTATGTCTGGTAAAATAATATGAATACAATAATAATACATATAAATTAAGCAACTGAAAACTACAGTTTACTGCCTCAAACATTCAATACTCAAATTGTAACATAAGTTATATTTAACATGTGTAATATGTAATAAATTACATATTGATGATTTATCCATAAGTATAAACCAATGCATTTACATAGGGGGCACACCAACCAATATAACTACCTATAATCTAATGCATGCGCTTTGTACCTAGCTAGTATGCTATATGTATTACATTTCAGTGAAATAGCTACTATTAAAATAATAATAAGAAGTAAGAGTTGTTTCATTAAAAATGGTTTCATTTTTGTTGTTTTATACATTTTCATAAAATGTTATAGTATCTTAATAATAAACTTAAGGTGTAGCCATTGCAATAATTTTTAAGGAGTTTAAAATAGGCAATTTTAACAACATTTAGGAATATTATAAAATGTAAATCTATGTAAATATTATTTCAAAGTGATTTCTAATAAGTCCCATATATGAACCATTATTAATTGTTATTTAATTATAATATAATATTTTTAAAAGAAGTCAGTGAACACCAAAGAATGAATACATATTTCTTTAGGGCTTGACAAATTAATTTGTAGTTATTAACTTTTGGAACAGTAGATATTTATTGTAGATTTAATATACATTTTTATAAATAAAAGTATTGAAATAATATAAACACAAAACATTGATGTCTCTATCATTCACATATTAATTAGGTAAATATATCAAAATATTCCTAGGATTTCTTAATTTGTAGCAAATTTATTCAAAATAGATATTTATGATGATATTTACTAAAAAATGTTAATTTAATGACCTACAACAGGTTTTTATTAGTATATTATTAATTATATATATATATAGTTATAATAATCAATTTAAGTTAAGATCTAGTTAACAATATGTTAATCTTAATAGTATTTATTTCCTTAATATTTTAATTATTGAAATACCCAAAGTAGGACACAACATTAAGTATTTACACCTTAGCAATATATGAACATCTTTATAATATAATGTAAAATTCAGAGATTAATGTATTATTTGACTTTACCCTTAAACAAAAAAAATTTATGAAGAAGCCTTGACATACTAGGTAGTTTATCTGTTATTATAAGCATTTTTGTCAGGCCAATTACATCCTCTCAATTTTAGATTCTGAGCAGAACAATTAATATATTGATTTTACAATAATATGTGTTTAAAAAAATATGTATAATTATGTGTGTGTGTATGTTGGGAGTATTTTTCTTGTTACTAGCATTTACATGTGCGTTAAAAATATTACAAACTATAGATTTAACTTGCTATTGGAAACGACCCTCAAAGTTGATGATTGAAGAATTTTTACTACATCCAAAAGTAGTGGAGACAAACATAAAAATAAAAAAAAACAAATATATTATACTAATTTTTTCACTTAGACTTTAAAACGATCTTACGTACATTTTGATTGAATATATTTTTTGGCTGTATATGAAATTGACATTTTTTTTCACAATTAATGTTATTAGTTGCTATTGTGGCATTATTTATTACTATTGTACTATTGTCTATTGACTATGACAAATGTTTAAATAATATATAATTATGATTATATTACTACAATTTAAAATACATTTTCATGATCCATTGTCATTCCCAACAAAGATAAGGTTGTGATTTTTTTTCCAGTTCTTTAGTTATTTCATTATAATATTTATATTTTCATACACAATAAATATCATAAACTTTATGGAATACATTATTGAATCATAAAAATTCTAAAAAATTCTATAAAAATTTTATAAAAATAAAATTTATTTTGGAAAATATAAATGAACGAATATATATTTATAATGCTGTATTAAACACGTTAGATTAAATATATTTGGTTTTTCTTAGTTATAATAATATATTTAGTTTAAAATAAAGTAAAACTAAGTTAATAATTACATTTATTTTTTAGTAAAGAGTAAAGAACTAACTTGGCAACAATAATTACAATATTACACAAAGACGGAGTTATGAATAGGCAATTTCAATACAATAATAAAGAATACAATTGCCTAATGCAGTCGCCAATGTTTTATGGTATTTTCCGTTTTTGGTATATTTTGTAAATTGTTCATTTATTCTTATTAATAACAACCAGTTACTTATACTATAATTAAATTAATTTTTCTTTTAGTAGTTTTTATGAATTGTGGAATATATTTTTAGATGTTTATTTATTTTATATTTTATATCTTATATATAATATTATGATATAGTTATATAAACCAGTGGCATGGTATGCACATAAGGCAGAAACAGTATTACCTCTGTATTCGTGGCTTATATTCAATGATATGCAAAGATAACTAAACATTATATAAAGATAAAACATTTAACAGTGTTTATCTAAATATAAGTTTTTTATAAATCTATACATTTTTCAATAATTTATTTTTTAATAACTAAAATTCAGAAGAAGTTGTAAGAGTTAAAAAAAGACAAAATAATCACGACAACTTTATGAAATATACAAGCTTTTTCCCTGAATTTGCTATAAAAATTATAAATTTATAAATTATTATTTATTAACATTATCGTATCGTTGGTTATACTCAGTATACTAATATAGTAATTTATAAAAAATTGTTTTATTAAATAAATGAAAAATGAAAAAGAAAGATTTAATATGTGGAAAGCTGGTTGCCGGTTAATTATTAAACTGAAAAAATATTATAGGTACCTAATTAGTAAATAGTATTAGTAAAATAAACTTCTTAAAATATTTGTGTAGTTTTATACGTAAATACGTAAGTTATAAAATAAAAAATATATTTTTAAAAAAAATATTAAATATGTATAAAAATATACACTTTTTACACAAAAATGAAAATGATCTACTTTTTTTCCTAAAATTGACGAAATGTCAGTGGCATAGAATTAATGTCTATTTTTGTTTGTTTGAACCACAATATATATAATGTATATATTAGGATAGTTCTTATTTATATAAGTTAGAATTTTTTTTGTTGTTCACAGTACCCCTTTATATTGTTCTATATACAAAATAAAAAATATTTTCAACACTTGGACTCAATTTCTCAGCCCCTTCCCGTGCCGCAAAAGAGTTAAAAATTGAGAAATAAGGGTATATTATTATTTTTTTTTATGTATTTCAATAAATATTAAAACTACAAAAAATATCACTGAATACAAATTATAGATTCTACGATTCTATATACAAATATAAAATGCAATATTTTAACCAAATCATTAGTTTCATATTAAAATAAATAATAATAAAATAATACAATATAATATAATGATAATAAATTAATCCTTCTTTAAAGGTTGTAGTCTTTAGCCAATACATTTTTCTTACACCTTGGGTACTTTTTACGATAGTCTTGAACAATCTACAAAAATAATTAATGAAAGTAAAACAATTTATTATATATATATATATATATATATATATATATATATATATATATATATATATCAGCCAATCGAATTTTCAAAAATCAAATCAATCGAGTTATACATTTTTCTTGTTTGTGTTTTTTTATCATATCTGTTCTTATAATTATTATACTACCGATATGGATACCCAATGACGCCTAAGACATATTTTTCAGGTGTAGCAAGAGATAATTTTACCCACTCACCCCCTCCAAAACTCAAAATGTAATGGTTTTTACTTTTTTTTTAAATAATATTAATTGTTGTTATTGTTAAGTATTAATATGCCAAGGAATAGGTATCGTCAGTGGTTTAAGCTATTTAAAAAAGTACCTATGTGACTGAATTTAATCATAAAAGTGATCTATATAAGTATTTTTTCCTAACAACTAACTGTTATTAAATATTTTTCTTTGAATATTGTTTTCCACTTATTTTCAGTGATGTGTAGCGACTGCTATACCTAGTCATTTGGTTGAGCACCACTGAATATCCCTGACATGTTACAGGACACAATTGACTGATGAACGGTAAACCGAAAGTAGGTACCATCAACGATCTGAGCACGACGCTTAGGTGGCCGAGTTACAAATGATAGATAAGCCGATAACGAAGTAATGATCAACGCAATGATTATTAACATGTTCTATTGATTTTTACAGGGTGATTCACCAAACATGCCCACCTCCAATTTTCCTTTGATAAAAAATGTATTCAGATTTTTATTTTTGGAATTTTTAAATATATTCAAAGGCCATATTTTCAAATTCTCAAATATTTTTATGCTACTTAATGAATGTTTTGTGGTAGTGTGGTGATACAAACTTCTGTTTTTTTTAAATAAAAACCTTCTTTTTTTTACTGTAAACTATTAGTGAATAATTTTTTTGACGACTTCGAGGTATCTAATTCAAAATTTGAATGAGTAATTTCTTGGTTATTAAAATATTTATACCAAAGATATATCCTTAAAAATAGTTTTAACAAATATAAAATATATGTAAATCGGATCTAGTATTTACTATACTCAGACCATTTTTACAAATTATTTATGTTGATAAATTAATATTAACCACTAAAATGTTTAATTCACCATATTCCTCTTATTTTCCAAACCCATTATCGTGGACCTATTATCCTTAGTACCTACACAAAGTTGAATAACTCAAAAACTATTCGTTCGATTTTTGATTCTGATACTTAAAAATATCCAGAAAAAATACCAGCTATAAATAGTTCTGCAGCTAAAATTTTCTCATTTGAAAAAAAAGATGTTTGTAACTCCGCACGAGTCTTCATAATTAGTACAAATAATCTCAAGAATTTAAAAGTTTGGTATTTAAGTATATATTTTAAAAAATTAAAAAATCAGATTTTGAATAACTATATTATTGAAGAAAAGAAGGGGGTGAGCTTGCTCGGTGAATCACGTTGCATATTATGTCCTTTTCATTATCGGTATTATTGATACCTATTCTCTCATCATAACTCCTCGTACAAATTTTCATAATATAAAGTAATCTTGATAAATATAGGTACTATAATATAATTTAGAAAAAAATATTATTTTGTGTTTCAGTAATACTATAAATTACAATATTTTATACACTAGTACATTATTACTATAAATTAAAATAGGATTAAAAATTTTAAATTTAAAGAGGGGATAAAGTATAATGACATGCGTCATAAATGCATATACTCCTATGTAACGAATTAGAGATTAATAAACTATTTAATATTTTAATGATAAATTTAATGTCTATAATTGTTTGTTTGATAGGATACTACACATTAATTATTTGTATATGTCTAACGTTTGAAAAAGTATTTAGAACATTTTTGTTCCAATAATAAATACAGTATTGTGATTCTGAATACATATTAAAAAAAAACCAATTTCAGCCAATTTTAAAACCGGAAACATTACTGACACAAATATTATACACAATGATAACTAGTTGCGGTTTCTATCATATTTTTATTTATTTAACGAAGCACTCAGCATCAAGGGTGTGATACTATGATTTATAAAAAGTGTTGACAATATAAATTTAATAATGAACAATCTGTTAGTTTAATGGCGTTGGAAACAACGACGCCATTAAAATACTATTAAGATAATACTTTACTACTACACAATATAGACTTTATTATTATAAACGTACACGTATTAGAAGTCCAATTATTCCGATAATAACTGATTTATTGTACGAACGTGACGCATTAGAGTCGTTTCTAAAGTTTTTTTAGATTGTATGAAATTTCTTCACAACTCTATTCATTACAGCCATATGTTTTAAATAGAATGAACGTAATTTGTGTTCCAAATAGATATAATTTATCTACCGCATTCTGTATATTTATTTTTACATATTTACCTTTTTTTCATTGAACGAATTATAATAATGAAGTCGTTTTGTAAATACGCTATTAAATTATTTAAAATTCAAGTTGTATAAAAATAAATAAAATTAATTAAATTTAAGTTCTTCAAAAAATTTTAGTACTTTAAACATCACCACTTCACAGATATGAAATTACGGTGATAATAATATATTTTATATAATATATATTTTTAATTTGATACACATATCCATATGATATTTATTAAAAGTATGAAACATTTCCTTACCCCTCCCCAATGGTTCATTCACCAAACACAAAAAAGAGAAATTCCATGTTCTCTGCAGCTGCTTCTATATATCGGCAGTATACACCGAGATGTTAACGGACAATGTTAATAATGAGTAATACAGATCACTCGACCTTTTCGCGATTGAGTGGATGATGATGATCAATTTTATAAGTGTACCTATAATACCTATACAAAAATCGTCTACAATATATCGATTGTAAGGGATTATAAATAATTGAAAACTATAGGTTATTTTAATTGGATACAATATTATGAATTTTATTTTATTCACGAAGATACAATAAGACAAGCTGGACATACAGTAAGTGTACCTATATATTATGCACATCAAACAACCCATTTTTGATAATGATGGACAAATAGATTGGTTTTTTAGCACACGAAGTACTTCTCTCGGCTCCCACCACCTAGTGTTACTTAGGAAAAGGATTACAATCTTATGAATTTTGTTTTTAGTTTGCGTGTACCCATCCTTAATTAGGTACTTAGTTAATTTAGCTGTTATCTTTATCATATTGATTTATTATTTATTACACAACCAAAATCTGGCAACTGGCGTGTCACTTTTAAGTGCTGTATTTTTATTTCTGTATAAACGTGTAAAGTTAAAATGTTCATATCAAACAACTTGATGTCTGCACTAGAGCACTGCATATTTATATCTACAAAGATTGATAATTTAAATACAGCATGTTACTTATTAAATCAACTAACCTCTTTTGTGATCCTTATCTACCGGGTTCTGACATGACGGTTTTATCCTTTTATATTAATAATGGTTATGCGACCTCAGTTCTTGTTTAGGCCTCATCGATGCTCTTCAAGCATAAAAATATCAAGTACAATAATAATGTGTGAAAAATATTTGATTATCTTTATAGATTAAAGAGGATACAGATTGTTAATTGTAAAATTAACTGTTTTATAATTGTATAATACATCGTAATGAGTAATGACTAATGAATATAAGAATTAATAAATCCATAGCCCAATTGCAATCTAATCGGAGTACAAAATATCACAAAATAAAAACATAAAACCACTAGAGCAATATAATACATTGAAAACTGTCATGCATCCATATATCTTCGAAACATATTATTTTTTTACAATATTACTAAAAGTTACTTATCACAATAATATTTATCTTTTTTTTATGTGTATTTTGTGTATTATACATTTTTACTTACTAGTTGCGTATATATAGCAGCCTACTTTTATATGAAACATTTTCTAAGACATTGTTCCAAAAACTAATCGCAATTTTACTGAAAACACCAATAACAATAGGACTTAATACACGGATAATTTATGTCACGGTTTCGCGAACCGCTTGTTTATGGCAATATAACATTATACTCTCTCTTCATAGTTCCCTTTCTACCAACATTTTCGACATTCATTATTTGGATATGGGTAACACGCCTATTTAGGAAGCCTTCAAAATGTTGAACTTCAAAATCTTGAACGTCGATAATTAATACCTATTAATTATCATATATCAGCTATTAATATTCAATAAGGGTTATGATATAACTAGTATACCAAATGATCACCCCATCTGTCTGCTTTCTATTATACTTAAAATGTTCGAATCAATTATATCCAAAAAAATTATACCATTGCTTTCTCCATCTTTATCTATTAACTGGCATAGTTTTATTAATGGTAAAACAACGGATACTAATCAATTTATTAATTGATAAATTAATATTCCAAAAAATTATATTAGATGACTTCGCATCTGGCTTTCAAGTCGATACTGTATTTACACAGAATTTTCAAATGTCTTTGATAAGGTATATCATACATTAATTACTCGTATATCTAAACTACATAAAATTGATATTCGTGACCCTTATCTATCTTGGATTTCGTTCTACTAACAAAACAAATAGTAAAACATAACAATTTTAATTCTGATCCATTCAATGTTCCAATGTTCCGTCTGGTGTATCCCAAAGTTCACATTTTGCTCCTTTTTTATTTTTATTATTTATTAATGATATTAACTTTTTATATTCAGGGAAACTTTTTTTTGCTGATGATTTAAAATTATTCCGATTAGTAAATTCATCTAACGATGCATCATTATTACAAAATGATTTGAATATTCTGTCTGATTGGCGTACAGTTAACAAATTACCTCTAAATACTGAAAAGTATTAAGTAATAACATTTTTTAGGTCTCGTGTTCCACTTTTTTTCTTACCGTATAAATAATAAGTCTTCATTAACACGGGTTCATGATATTAATGATTTAAATGTAATATTTAATTCTACTTTTTTTTCAATAAACACTTATTACATACTATAAGTAAATCATAAAATATCAAATTTGCTGCTTAGATAACATACAAAATTGTTTCTTACATTGTTTAGCCTTCAAATGTAATATTATTTGAAAGCCGAATTCTTATTACCCAATCATTATTAAATTTGTTTCACATTGTTGGTTTATCAGAAAGAAAAAAAAAATAAATGATTTAAAATTTTCGTTTAAACTTTTAAACGGTTATATTGATTGTCCAGAACTATTAAGTTTTCTCGATTTTAATGTGTCTCAGTGTAAAACTAGGTCTACAACTATTTTTTATGTATTTTCACAAAGAACAAATTATGCATTAGCGTCATCTATATATGTATCAATAGAATGATGTCATTAGCAGACAAAACAAAAATTTATTTATTTAACTTTATTTCTTTGGAATCTTTTAGTAATTATGTAAATAGAATTTTTTGTGCTTAATATATTTATATTATTGATATAATTTATATTATTTTTATTTCTGTCATATCTGCACTATTATACATATATTGTATTTGGATTTTATGATCTGTTAAAATTTAAAATAAATAAATAAAAAATATTTATATACATTTTGTAAACAGTTAAAAAAAATTAACTGTAATTTTGTAAAAAATCATTAATAGTAAGGTGCTGTGCGCCATAATTAGAAAAAAGTAGGAGTATACTAAAATATCTGAAAATTTAGTTGTAGTACTCAGTCTTCCTGCGCTCATTTGTGAATCAAGCATCACTGTATTGGAAGCTTAGTAGTGCTAAATGCTGATTATAATATAACTTATAGCTCAGATCTATATATTATAACCTTTTCACTTATTATTTGATAGTATTATGTACTTTATATTTAGTTTTAACTACCTATTTTCATATTCATAATATCACACAGCTTGTGATACTTTTGGTAATTTTTTCAAATGCCGTTTGACGTGAAATATGCGCGATCGATCCGGTGATTAAAAACGAACACCGAATGGCAATAATAATAATTAGGGCTAGGATTTATATGCATTAGTATGTTTTTTTTGCAACTTCTTATTACTACATTTGTTAATAATGCCCACGAATCAGCTCATAATGAGGTAAATGGTGGTATTTTTTTTGTTCATATTTTTGCATATTTTTGAATATTTTGAAAAAAAAATGAATATTATTACATATTTAAACTACAAAAACATGAAAAATGCATGTTTTATGGTTTGTTTCGTTAAAAGTCATTTTATCAATGTACAAAAATACTTAAAAGTAATTAAATCTATCTTATCTTTTTGTCACAAATTCGTACACTGAATTTTTACTCGATGAGTGTTTGGAAATCGTTGAAAACACCAAATTTAAACATAATTATAACAAAGGGTCCATTGCTGAGAAAATCGACTAAAAATTAAGAAATGTTTTAGAAAAAAAATATTGATTTAAAATCTATATTTACAATACGTAACATTTTAAATAACAACAATCTAGATGAAGATTTTCCAAATATAACTCTCGGAGAAGCAACAAAATTTAAATATGCGAAAATTACGTCATGTGATGTCGAACGGAGTTTTAGTAAATATAAGAATTTATTAAGGTCAAATAGAAGATCGTTCACTTTTGGTGAACACCATGTCATTGTTTCATATAATTCATTTGAATAACTTTAATAATTTTATAGATTTTAGATTTTTTTTTTTAATGTTTTTGTATTAAGTGTTCATTTTATCATATTTTTTGGCGTGATTTTACATATTTATTTAAAGTAATAGCTACCTATTTGAAAAAAAAAATTATAAAAAATATGTATATTTAATAATATTTGTGTGGTATATTTTAGCATATTTTTATTGCATATAAATCCTAGTCCTAATAATAATTAACTCGTGGACCATAGTTGGTGTTATATGGTAATTAGTAATTACACGAGTACATGTAATAAATAATAACGTGTAAATACTAAACAATATCGTAAAGGTCAACGCGATAAGTGGCGAACTATCGACGACGACGTCAATACCTACCTAATTATTATTATATTATACTAAATTATCGATTACGTGTAAATAAGACTATTACGTACGTACATAAATATTATCAGTATCCAGTAACTTAAGCGGAGTAAGATGAAGAAACTGATATTTATGTAATCGTGTATTTTGTACAGTAATAAATGAAACTCTTTTCAAAACGCTCTGTACATAGTTTTGAGTAGATGCGTACACCGTGTTTGCCTCTCTTGTCTTTGCTTAGATACGACCGCGTGACGGGATGATGTCTGGCCCAAAACAGGGGAAGTGTCTCCCGCACCGTGACGGCTTAATATCAATAATAATAACATCGCCGGTGGCGTATCTAAGGTAGAAGGGGCATTTGCATCCCCACCCCATCCGATCAAGTCTCCACGATAGGCGAAAAATTTTATTTAACAATACTGTATGTTTGCAAATATACAGCATATAACTTCTTCAAATTTACTAAACGTGAAACATTAAAAATATTCCTTGAATGGAAACTGCACACTGCAGTATTGCTATAATTCACTAATTGATATTGAAAATTAAATGTCATAAAAACGTAAATTAAGTTATTAACGTTGTTCCCCTTAAATATTGTATTCAAATACTTAATAAGCCTCTTGAAGACTGCGAGCGGGCGAACACGCTTGTGTGAACGCATCGAAATGGAGAGGCCTGTGCGGGTCGACGTGCGCCTATTGCCTACCACACGCATTTTCGCCGCCGCCATCACAGCAGATGCCGGCAGGTACAAGCGATTCGCAGACGATTTGACTATTCGAACGACAAAAAAAAAAAATTCACCCGAAACCCAATACTGTTTTACGCGATATAATTCGATTGACGTTTTCAAAACCGATTCAACCAAAGGATTTTTCTTCAGTATACCTATATCATGTTGTTATTCATTATACTTTTTGTTTCGGCCGCCGCCAGCCAACCCTCTGCGCGTCATAACACATCGTCCCCTTGAGGCTTCGGCGGCCGACCCTGACAAAGAACACCAGAGTGGTACACACGGTTGCTTATCGATTATCATCCCCACCCGAAGGCCTCGCTGCCGTTCTTTTGACGGTCATTCGAAGGGATGGTTACGCGAAAAGTGGTGGCGGTGTCGTCGTTAGCGCGGCGGCGGTGACAGCGTAGGAGCGATGCTGCTGCTGGCGGTGGTGGTGACGGTGGCGGTGCAACTACGTCGGTCTGACGCGGCGGCAGCGGATACACGCACAGACAGTGCTGCGCGGGCGCGCGCGTCTTGTTGTTGTTGTTGTTGTTATTATTATTGCCGTCGTCGTTGTCGTCGTCACCGCCACCGCCGCGCCGTTGTACTCGTACTGTTGTAGTAGTCGTCGAACAGTACCAGCGGTTGTTCGTGGCCCGTTCGATCGTGATCGCGTCTAGTGAATCCGTTTCGACGGTCCGATCATCGCGTTCTCTGGAGAAAATCCGTGTCCGTCATTTCGACACAGTAGTCATTAGGTGCACATTAACGAACGTTCTGTGCGCCACGCCGCGAACTAGGTATACCTCTATATACGGGACGATAGTAATAAAATAAAACGTTGTAGACTGTCACTTTTCCGATGTAACACCACAATGGGACCGACTGGACGCAGGAAAAAAATCATAACAATAACAACATTATGTCGTACGCTGCCATCGAAAACGTTGCGCACGCGAGACCTTGACCTTGAGACTTCGGTTCAGTAGACCAGTGTCGCCGCCGTCTGTGTGCGTGCGTAGAGGTAGTTGTGCCTCTACGTTCTTGTTTTACTGTATGGTGTCCGGTGTACCATCGAAAGAAGAGAAAAAGGTAGGTCGGAGGGAATATGGTGATAGAGAAAGACAAAGAGACACGGTACTTAACCCCGTCGAAAACAACACCCCCTGGTCGAACTCTCAGATGATGATTGACGAGTGAAGGCAGTCTTCGTCGCGACAGAACGCAACGAAGGCGGTTGGGTTTTTAAGCGTTGTTGTTATATTATAATAATTTTCTATCCATGTCTCGCCCGAAAATCATATTTTCATTGTAAACACAACGATAAGTTTAATGGTATTCGTAGTGTCTCATCACGCTCGGCGTAAGATTGGATGGAAAGCAGCAGAAAGCGGTCCATCGCCTTTCATTCATTGAGTATACGGGTTTGTTTTTTCGTCCCGTGTTTAGTCTGTTTTTTTTAGAACCGCCAGCCGTCCGTAATACCATATTACAATATATTATTATTAGTATTAAGCCATGCGCTGAACGCTGAAGCCGCTCGTCGTCGACGATGGTATAAAAAAAAATACCGTCCTACGATAATAATTTCGGTGTTGGCAATGATGCGGCCGGTTCTTCGCTCAGTGTGCAACGCGTCGCCGTACTGATGTGGCGATGTAATTATTAATTTCCGACAAGTGTTACATAAACAATTTATCGTCATTCGTCGCCGCCGCCGCCGCCGTCGTCGTTATTTGTTCACCTGAGCAATACGAATATCGTATAACAGTTGTTAGTTACTACTTGTGTGTTATACTTTTCTATCGAATACCCGATTTTCATTGTAATGAAAATAATCGTGAAAACGTCAAAGGACGTCTCGCGTGCTCTAAAGCGACAATCCGCTCTGCATAAAAATGCACGAGTGTAATTTACCGAAAGTTTAAGGTATTTTTATTTTTACAGTGCAATTCAATGGTGCTAATATACAATAGTCTACGTTCGACAGATGATTTTACATTTATTATGATCGATTAATCAATAGTTTAGGTACTTATACAATTTTTTTTCACCGTGAACATTAATTCCCTCAATTATCCACTTAAAGCTAGTGACAATATTTGAACACGATTGGTCGATCATTATTAATACATTAATACCAACCAATATAATATAATATTTTACAATGAGAACGGTCCTGTATTTTACAAGTTTATGTCAAATTTGTAAATGGAATGACAATTAAAACATTTGTACCTCGAAAACAATGTTCCACCGTGCCGTACTTAACTATAGAATTTTCACAACTCGGGAGGCTAATGGTACTTTAAAACGATGAAGACTTTGTATTATCCAATAAATTGCTCAATACTTTTTAATCTTGCATTTTACATACAACTTTTGAACTCAAAATATGTGTATCCATTTTATTTTATTGTTTAATTTGTAGATATTAGGTTAGTTTTACTACTAGCACTCTTATTAATGAATTATTCATCTCACTATCACACTAATTTAATTATCTCATTAATTTGTTATCCGTCCTTTTGTTTAGCTTGTTGCAAATAAAACAAATCAAAATGACTTTGTTAATACAATTTTATACTAGCATATTTTTAATAGAAATATTTTGGGTATAAAAATTGAATAACGCGAGTTATTTTGATTTATATTTAATTTATTTTAATTATACAAATATTCTGTAATCTTTAGTTGTCTTTAAGAAGTATTAAATAATATATTATCATTCAAATGATGATTAGTGATTACCATATGATTGAATATAATATTTGACTTTTCTCATTTTGGCTTAAAATATAGAAGCATTGTTTTTTTAAATATATAGGCATAGATAACACAATCATATTCAAATATTTTTAAGTATTTGTAAGAAAAATAGAATTTTAGACATCAAGTTTTTTGTTGAAATTTTCTGACCAATTGACCAATTTTATACACAACTGTTGAAACACATAAACCCAAAAAACAACAAATGTTTTCAAAAGGAATAATAGTAACTGGATAACTTTTGCTCAAAATGAAAGTGCTTAAAATTATGATTTTATACTTTGAATAATAATTTACCTATTCTTAAAACTATGTTGATACAAACATATAATTTTGTTTCAATGAACTTTGAATTAAGATACAATATATTTTGACAAAATAAAATATTTCTTACAAGTTAGATTACAAAGTGTCAATTAAGAATGTAATGATTGTTTTAATTTATAAAATAATATAGCAGACTTCAGTTATGAGTATAAAAATAATAAAATGTTAATTTATAAATATTGAATCATTAATAAATATAATTAGGTGTTAAATTATAAAATAATTTGTTGTATATAGTAGTTTTATAAGATTTTAATAAAGTATCAAATTCACTTAAATAAGTTTTTTTTAAATATATTTTATATATTTTGTAAATGCTAATAACAATTTTTGAGATATTTGAAATTTAAAAATTAGATTGCACAAATGTATACATACAACCTTTAGTGACAGTTATAAATTATTAAAAATTTAAATGAATACATTTAAAAAGCAATTCTATATTTAAGTATAGTACAAATATTACTGATAATTTTTAGTTTTAAAATTCATTCTTTATTTAAAAATACTATAAATTACAAGATTTTTACATAATGAAATAATTTGAATTAAATAACTAATTCTAAGAATATTAAGTATCACCAATCTACAGGTTGTAATTTTATAAACTTTGATAAAATATAAACAACTATTAATGTAAATGCCACAAAACATATTACAAATAAATACCACGATTCTTCATCAAAAACATCTGAAAAAGCTGGTAATTGATTATAGAATCCATTGATAATTGTTGTAGTATAATGTTCTTTTTTGGCCATTTTTACAGTTTTCCTCCTTTTTTCTTATCAGTCTTTGTCACAAGAACTTCAGTCAATTCTTCTTTAGGTGCTAATGGAGTTATATGTTTGTTGAACTGTTGAAATATTTCCAAAACAGTTAAGTTTTGGCATTTAAATAACACTGATTCACCATTCACTATAATTAAATATTTGAATCAGCAAATTTTATTATTTACATAATGTACAAAAAAAAATATTTTACCTAAAGTAACATCAATTGTTGATTCACTTCTATCGTTAACAACTTCGTTTCTTACCAAACAAAGAGGATTTGTTTTGATTACTTTTGGTGATAGTAAATAATACATAAAATTTCTGAAAAATAAAAATAAATTTCATTATTTTGTACACAGAATGTAATATTTTGCAGATAAAATTTTTATATTCATTTTTTGTTTTAGGAATAACATTTAGTTATTAAATCATGGAGGTAAACGCTAATTTTGTTGTACCTCAGGAACAAATTAATTTCAAACCAGTTTATGAAAACATTAATGGGCATTTCAATGGAAGTAAGTACTTGCAACTTTATTTGAATTATTTTAATAACTACAGCTTTTTTTAAAATAAATATG
Source organism: Pentalonia nigronervosa (assembly GCA_014851325.1). NCBI lineage: Eukaryota > Metazoa > Arthropoda > Insecta > Hemiptera > Aphididae > Pentalonia > Pentalonia nigronervosa. Next base: position 19,593 of record JACXSJ010000948.1, on the reverse strand, counting down.
CTACCTATTTATTAATTACGAGACTTAAAATACAACTATTTAAGCAATTAATGTCATAATTAAACACAAATTATTAACATAATAGGTATACAGATTTCTTTTATAATATAATTATATAAGACTGATTAATGTATTGCGCGATGACAAAATTGAATGAGATAAATTGTTAGAATTTTAGAAATTGTTTGGACCACATCTAATTCATAAGAAATGTGAGCTTATTAAAGTTTAATTAAGATCGATTCTCGTCATTTAATAATATAACAACAAACACATTTTTTATTATACTGGCGAAACGAGACATAACTCGAACGTCCATGTACCGTCAATATTGGTATATATATATTATTATATTTCCCGAGACCGAAAACAACGTTCCGGTCAAACATGGCGATTCAGTGACATGATGTTTTACATATTACAACAGCGGAGCATTGAAAACGATTTACCTGGCTGTGACAGCATTTCGGCTAAAAGGATCGAACTTGACAGACACTTTTTTCACGGGTTTGAGGTTTAATAATAGCGTCTGTTTTCTTATCGCACTCACCAAGCCTGCAGACTTTGATTTCGAACCGGAAAATGGCAAAGACATAGTTGCTATGGCCTATAATGTGTAGCAGCCGTACGTGTTGTTTTTTTTTGGGAACAAATATCGATTAAATCCCTGCGGGAGCAGCTTAGCCTGCACTAGTGCACTCTACGTCTCTACACAAATTTCTACCGCGGCGCTCGCAGCGGTAGCGCCGACACTCGTCGTTGCGTGACGTCACAAATCACGATTATAAAACACGGTCCGCCTAGTCGTTGAGGTTATGGTTTCCGTCGCGCCCACTATTCACATACCGCGGTCGTGGTGACCACCCGGGGTCGGCCATTATATATTTTCAATTCCGTCGAGTTGACGACGACGATCGAGCCGTAACACAGTGAACGCGAAACGAAATCCAGTTGGGCAACACTGGTCGTCGGGCTTGGGTTGTCTACGTACGTGTCGTTGAGCGGTCCGTCGCGGTTTTTTTAATTTTTTTTTTTAATTTTTTCTCCCGCTATCGTAATCATCCTTCAGCGTCAGCTTTTTCAATACCTAGCGTAGTTCATTCATTATCACATCGTTACGATTTTTCGTTTTTAAAAATTTTTATTTATAATAATGCATTCGTTCAGTTGATCCTTGCCGCCAACGATGTCTAACGCGTACGCTTAAGCGTGTAAGCTTGCCGCCGCTGTCATAACCGGAACAAGCTATGTATCCTGTCGGCCAACGTGAGTACAAGGCACATCGCGCGGCGCGCGCACACACTTACACACACACACATTCACACACACACATACACACACGCACGCACAAACACACTTCTCATAGCTTTAGCTTTGTGTGCAGATTGATCAACAGAGCCATAGAGGCAATGACCTCCATTCCCAGAATAATATCGCGTTAACGAGACTACTGTGGTGTCGGGGGGGGTTTTTCGCCATCTCCGATTTCGGATCTCATTCCGGCGTCCCGCCTCCTAGCTGTTTGTAATTTTTGGGTTTTTTGTGGCCATAAACCAATCATTTTGATGTTCAACTAGCTTTCCGGATGCCGTCGCCGCTCACGATTTCGTGCCCCTCAACGTCATTTTGCCTCTCTAGATTCTACAAAAAAATAACTCTTTAATTGGTTTACTTTAAAAAACTCGGTTTCCCGCTTCACCAGCCTTGATTAAATATGAATTTTTAAGATTTGACGATCTGCAGATGATAGTCGGTAAAAATTTAACGAGATTTTTTTCTCTTGATTGGCAGTTAATCTTGTCAAACCAACGATTCTTTGTTTTTCAATTTGTATTTTTATTGAATTGTATTCTTTTAGAATGCGTATGAATATATCAAGCCTCAAGAAAACATATTTGTCACTTAACCACTTTTTTTATCGTGATAAAATTATACATTTACTGCATTGCATATTTTATTGTTCGGGGATTGGAGATGGTGACATTTTAGCTTTGTCTAACACATACGCCAATTTGAATTTTGACATGTTCTACTTTTAACGTAACAATTGATTAAGTAAAGTAATAAGAATTATGAAAACTTGAATCAAGTCAAGTCTATTTGAGAATGACCCCATATTTTTGATTTTATTTCCCTAAATTCTAAAAGAAGTTGAAATAAAAAATTTATCATACTTTTAATTTTGAAGAAATTAAAGTGAAAAACCAAAAGTGTGGGGAAATTTTTTTTAAGTACCTAGACTTGATGACAATTTAAATCTGTTTTCAGAATTCTTATCGCTTCACTAGATCAATCAGTATTTTGGAAATAGAACAAGTCGAAATTACTATGTTGCATGTGTCTTTAGTAAGTCACCGCTTTCAATCCCTTAACAAAGTAGTTGAAGATAAAATATTGTGTTTTCTAGTTTTATTTTATTAAGATACCTATACTCTGTTCCAAATAAGAAAACCCACTTTTGCACATGTATACTGAGCCGCCAGAATGTTCAGACCCTGTTATTGATTGGTTGCCGGTAACATTTGTGGAAGATGATTTTCTCTTTCTCCAACACAAGCTTCGCTTAAAGGAGAAAGATAATCGAAAATGTTACTCAATAATAATTAATGTATCTATGTCTTTTTCGATTAATAAAAAAAAAAAAAAAAAAAAAATATGATGCGTGGCGGCAACCAACTTTTGTCAGTCGAGTGGGTTTTTTTATTTGAAATAGAGTATATTTGGTGGATAGCAATAATTGAATATTATTATCTTGTTATAAACTCGTGTATATTCAAGGATTTTTCCTTATTGCCCAAAGTAGAATTGGTGTCAGGTACTGCTTCATAGATGAAAAGAGTAGTAGGTAAGGGATGAATAAAAGGGATTTTATAATGAATATAATTATGAATAGATAGTTAATATTTTGATATTATAGTATGTTATAAATAATGGTAGTTTAAATAAGAATATATATTTTGATGTAGGTAAGTACCTATTATAATTGTGCATAAGTCAACGTCTCTTGCTATGTTTTACTGTCCAGTTTAGGCTAGTTCATTTTTTTAATTTAATACAAGAAAATATTGAAATATAGGTATAATTTTAAAAAAAAACTATATTTGTATGAGATTAGGCAGAAAAGTAAATACATATTCTTAAAATCGATTGATAAATACTAGTACAGAAGATAGAGACTCAATTTTAAAATCAAAAAGTTTATATTATGATGCTTATATTTAGGTATCTATTTATTATATTTATAGCTTGTATTTTTTAGTATTACAATTTTGTACAAATTGCTATCAGACCTTTGCCTTTCAGTTCAAGGGCCCCTAGTTCATTCACTAGGTGTAAAATACTTTTGGTGTCAATATAAGTCATGTGGAGATTTTCCCCCCAAATCCACTTTATATTATATTTATATGAAATCTTGACACATCACTGATCAGTATATTAAATCATAACTAATTTTAGTTAGTTAAAATTTACACTGGCCACTAATTTATTAACTACAATGTATAAAGTATATTAGAATAATAATAATATATTATATAATTTATTATGATATGATCATCAGTAAAATTGAAATCCTAATTGCATGGTATTTCTTCTGGTATTTTCATTCTTTCATAACTGCACCCATTTTACTACTAAAGTGTGACCTTTTCTCAACATTTCACTATTTGGCCATAATAATGAAAATAAATTAACAAAAAGGGATTCTTATATTTTACTATTTATTTAAAAAGACTAGATTATTAAAAAAAAAACTGACCTTCGGGTGTCCCTGTTACAGTTTTACCTCATATATACATTTATTAAATAACATTTCAAATGTGACTTAGACTAAAATCGCTATAATATTTAAAACTGTTCCGTACATGATATAATATATACCTAATTAATAAATGTTAATACTGGCGTATTAAGGATTCTTCAATTTGAGGGAAGGTCTGATAGAAATCTGGGAATCTTTTCCCTCTATTTCATTTATAGAAAGAAAATCAATAATTTATTATTAATTGTATAATTACCTACAAAATATATCTGCAATAAAAATAATTAATGAAGAAAAAAGATTAATATGATCAATAATCTTCCTTCTACTGTAAATATGACACTAATTGAAACTAGCTATTGAATAGTTTACATTTATAGATACCTAGTTAATTTTTATTAAAAATTAAAAAAAAAATTTGTTATTTAATTCTTAATCTAAATAGGAAATTGTATAACAGATTATTGGGTAGCTTTTTATTATTTGTATGAAGCTGATAAATATGTCAAGTTAAATTTAATTATCTACTAGTATCTTTTATACGTAGTATGCCAACACAAAATAAATAGAATGATATCTACCAATTTTTGCAGAAAAATATTGGCCTATGCAATTTTGTTTTTTGTATTACCTATACATTTTATTATAATATTATATTTAAAACATTTTGTAGATTTGTATTAACAAACATAACGATTGTCATAATGATTAGCCAATTAAACCTTTGGACATATTTAAATATACAATACCTATCTATTGATGGTATTGACCAAAACTAATAATTATTAATTTTTTTAGTTGTATGTTGTAAAAAAGCTGATATTTACAATATAGAATTAATTTAGTAACTTGATTAAATACAAGTATATAATTAAAATTAGATTAAAAAAAACTTTATCAATAAGAATTTTTATATTGAGAGGTACCTATCCTTGAAGATAACGGTTTAATTTCTATATTAGTATGAGGATTTCCTAACAGCAGAATAAGTATTTGAAATTCAAGTTAATATCTTGATATTTTTATTCATATTAATGTAGCTTAAATGTATTTATTAAATCTTAATTTTCTGAACAAATGTTTTAGCTCCGGCTCCTCCTGTTGTGGCCCCAGTGCCAGTTGGTGTACCTGGAGCAATGGGCGTTCTTCAACCTCAGGCTCCTGCGTTACAACCACAACTAGTTGATGTACCAGGTAAAAATTTTATTATTAGATTTTATATGATCGTAGTTTTTGTTTATTTACGAATTGTTTGTCATTTAAAATTCTTTGTTGTTAATTAATAGTATTCAATTGTCCACGTCGACCAAATTTGGGACGAGAAGGCCGTCCAATTGTGCTTCGTGCTAATCATTTTCAAATATCAATGCCACGTGGTTATGTACATCACTACGATATCAATATTCAACCAGATAAATGTCCTCGGAAAGTCAATCGTGAAATTATTGAAACTATGGTTCATGCATACAGTAAACTTTTTGGTAATCTTCGACCTGTATTTGATGGCCGTAACAACTTATATACAAGAGATCCATTGCCTATTGGAAATGATCGAATGGAGTTAGAAGTATGTTTTTTCTTTTAAATTATTTTGTAATAACATTAAATTTTATTAATTTTTATTTCAGGTTACATTGCCTGGTGAAGGTAAAGATAGAGTATTCCGTGTTAATATTAAATGGTTAGCTCAAGTATCGTTATTTGCATTGGAAGAAGCATTAGAAGGCCGCACAAGACAAATACCATATGATGCTATTTTGGTAGTTAATTTTATTCTACTTACATTTAATTATTAATTAATATTAATTTATTATTTATGTTAATTTTTTAATTTTTTTTTTATACAGGCTTTAGATGTTGTCATGCGACATCTTCCTTCAATGACTTACACACCAGTTGGTCGATCATTTTTTTCTTCACCTGAAGGATATTATCATCCATTAGGTGGTGGTAGAGAAGTTTGGTTTGGTTTTCACCAGTCAGTCCGGCCATCTCAATGGAAAATGATGCTTAATATTGATGGTAATTTATCAAAATAAAATTAGCTTATCTTCATTGACATATTTCTTCTTTTAGTGTCAGCAACAGCTTTTTACAAAGCACAACCCGTGATAGAATTCATGTGTGAAGTGTTGGATATTAGAGATATAGGCGAACAACGAAAACCATTAACAGATTCACAAAGAGTTAAATTTACAAAAGAAATTAAAGGTCTTAAAATAGAAATTACACATTGTGGAGCAATGCGAAGGAAATATAGAGTTTGTAATGTTACAAGAAGACCAGCTCAAATGCAATCGTAAGCAATTTTTTTCTAAACTTCTTTATATTCTCATACATTCTTTAAAACAATTTTTAGTTTTCCATTGCAATTGGAAAATGGTCAGACAGTAGAATGCACAGTAGCTAAATATTTCTTAGACAAATACAAGATGAAACTACGTTATCCACATTTACCATGTCTTCAAGTTGGACAGGAACATAAACATACATATCTTCCTTTGGAGGTTTGTTTTTTTTGTCGATTAATATATTTTGAATATATTATATCAGTATTTACTTACCTCTAACTTATAATTTAGTTACTAATGAAAATTTACTTATCTGTTTTATAATTATTTAACTTACAATAGTATGACCTGTTATACATGTGTTAAATGCTCTAAATATTATCTAATAAATTATCTAGTGACAATTATACAATTTATTGACCTTATTAAATTCTATATATAATAATAAAACTTACTTATTCTATTCAAGTCTTGTTTAATTCATTTTATATGTGGCTGATAAAACAATGGTGTAACAACTTAAATAACTTGTATATTATAACAGGTACATACAATCACAGTATATGAGTATATGTGCAGTGTACAGGATTATATGTAGGTCTGTGTCATGTAGTAACCATTGTCAACTTTTTTTAATAGGTCTGTAACATAGTTGCGGGTCAACGGTGTATTAAAAAATTAACCGACATGCAAACATCAACCATGATTAAGGCAACTGCCCGAAGTGCTCCTGATCGTGAACGAGAGATTAATTCTTTAGTTCGTCGAGCTGATTTTAATAATGATTCATATGTACAAGAATTTGGTCTTACTATATCAAACAGTATGATGGAAGTGCGTGGTCGTGTTTTACCACCACCAAAATTACAATATGGTGGACGAACTCTACCTAATCAAGTATAAAAATATCTCCAGATTTCTGTTTACTGTATACATTTTGTTACATTTACAATTTTGATAAGAATCCCTCCCTAAAAAATTATTTGATTAAATGATACTTATTCAATATTATAATTTATGTTTATTATAGGGAGGATTAAATGTTCAACAAACTAAACAACAAGCATTGCCAAATCAAGGAGTTTGGGATATGAGAGGCAAACAGTTTTTTACAGGTGTCGAAATTCGTAATTGGGCAATAGCTTGTTTTGCACCACAGAGAACTGTGCGTGAAGATGCTTTAAGGTAACTAAAAATAGTTTAATAATTAGAATGGAAGAACTAAATTATTTAACAATGTATTGTTTCTTGAAGTCCTAAAAAATTATTGTAATTTTGCTTGTTAGTATATATACTAAATATTATTAATTTTATAGGAATTTTACTACACAACTTCAAAAGATAAGTAGCGATGCTGGAATGCCAATAGTTGGTCAACCATGTTTTTGTGAGTACAAAATATATAGAAAATATTTTATTTGACTTAAGATTTTTTTTTTTTAACAGGTAAATATGCCACAGGGCCTGACCAAGTAGAACCTATGTTCCGTTATTTAAAATCAACATTCACTGGATTACAACTTGTAGTTGTTGTTTTACCAGGAAAAACTCCAGTATATGGTATTATTTTTATTTTGTTTATTATTTTTAATGTTACAATTGATTTAAATGTTAATAAAAAACATATTTTATTAATTGTTTTTATTAGCTGAAGTCAAAAGAGTTGGAGACACTGTTTTAGGAATGGCTACACAATGTGTTCAAGCAAAAAATGTTAATAAAACGTCACCTCAAACATTGTCCAATTTATGTTTAAAGATTAATGTGAAATTGGGTGGTATCAATAGCATTCTTGTACCCAGCATCAGACCTAAAGTACTTAAACTGATTAACAACCACTGGCTTTTTATTAATATTTAATTAATATACTCAAGGTATTCAATGAACCAGTGATATTTTTGGGTGCAGATGTAACTCACCCTCCTGCAGGTGACAATAAAAAACCATCCATTGCAGCAGTGGTAGGATCTATGGATGCACATCCCAGTCGTTATGCTGCTACTGTACGTGTCCAACAACACAGACAAGAAATCATTCAAGAACTTAGTTCTATGGTTAGGTATGAAGCTCATTAAACTTTCTTCAATATAATCATTATTAATTATTGTATTTAATTTTAGGGAACTTCTAATCATGTTTTACAAAAGTACTGGAGGTTACAAACCTCATAGAATTATATTATACCGTGATGGAGTATCCGAAGGACAGTTTCCTCATGTATGTTAAGTTTTATATGTATAAAAGATACTAGAATTGTATTTTTGGAGTTGATTTAATATTCTATTTTAGTACCTTTTTCCACGAGCATTTTTAAACGCGCAAACGCGTGTGAGTTTAGACGCACGTTTATGAAATGCATTGGAAGAAATACAAGCGTACCCATTTAAACGCGAGTCTTACGTGCGTGAACGCAAGGTCTTGCCTCTACGCGCGTTTGATAACAATCAATTGCAGAAAGTTAGGACGTTTCCACGGAAATCAAAACGCGCATCTCGGTTTACCAACTATACTATAATTTATGCAAAAAGTGTTTATCAGCGCAGGGCTGCAGGGGTTGGTATAATTGGAAAAAGATCGAGAAAATCATGACTGTCGAATTTTTGTTTTATAATTTTTTAAACAACTATGGATTCGAGAAACGAATTTATTGACATTGAGTTATTTATTAATGCTGTTGAAAATGAGAATGCTATATGTTGTTTGGAAAATAAATATAAAGCGATGACTAGAATGGTAACGCGCGTATGTTAAATATAAAAACGCTCGTGGAAAAGGATTCTTAGTCTCATGTTTTACAACTAAAAATATCTTGAGTTGTTAATTATACTCAAGTATTCAAAATATATGTGTAGATTTTCTTATTTTGTTGTAGTTTACCAAGTCTTAATATTAAATTTTTTTATATAATAAAATTTTAAAAATAGTTTGATAAGTATTTTGATTGATATTATCGATTTTTTTAAGTTTTTATTGTATGAATATCAATAAAAAAAAATTTGCTGGGTCAACAAAAAACTTAAACATTTAAAAATAAGGTTTATCATAAATAGTTCATACTGTAACTAAAAAATCTAAAAATATATAAACACTAAAAAAAAACTTTTATGTTTAAATTTAGATGACATTAGTTTGATATTTAAACAAGAAAGAACTATATTAGTTATTTTGTTGTAATTTAAAAATATTATTTGAGGGTACTTTTTAAGTGCATAATTATATTTTTTACACACAATGACATTTTCAAATGCAAAAAATGAATTCTATCTATTATAATTATTAGTAAAATAAATTACTTTAACAGCAATAATATCATAAAATATCTTAATAAATAATAACAGTTATATTTAGTAATATAGGCTGACATACTCACTTCGCTCAAATCATTTTTCTTACACAATTATTTCATATCATTGATTGAAAATTAACATATCCATTACAGTGATCTTTCTAGACACCTACTGTATCCACTAATCCACCTTTTTAAAAATATTGCATAGCTCATTTTTCTATATTAACTATTTTTTATTGACAGGTCTTACAACATGAACTTACAGCTATTCGAGAAGCATGTATAAAGTTGGAAGGTGATTACAAACCAGGAATCACTTTTATTATTGTTCAAAAACGTCATCACACCCGGTTTGCTTTTTTTAGTTTTTCAAGTCTTATTTTTTAATTAATTATTTTATTTTGTTTTTTTTAGATTGTTCTGTGCTGACAAAAAAGAACAATCGGGAAAATCTGGAAATATTCCAGCTGGTACAACAGTTGATGTTGGAATAACACATCCTACAGAATTTGATTTTTACTTATGTAGTCATCAAGGAATTCAGGTAATAATTTATAATATTAGTTTTTTACTTATATAACAAGTTTCCATTTAAATGTCTATACTCATTATTCAAAAAAATTTTAACTTTTTGAAGTTATTCTTTTTATTTAACTTTATATAATTTATTTCAAAACAACATTTCTAAAATAAGAATTACTATTTTTGTCATTATAATTTTTAATTTTTTACTTTTGAAAGACACCATACATTTTTTATTTCATATTCTAAAGCTGAATATTATTTGGAGTATTATTTCAGTTTATAAAAATCAAATTTTTAACAAGTAGTTCATTTGTTATAAGTATTTATAGTTATGTTAAGCAGAGTAATAGACAACATTTTGTGGAGTATCCTTGTTATACTACTCTGTTTTTCCATAATTTAAATGCTTATAACTAATAAATTACTTATCCAAAACTTGTTCTTTATAAATTAAAATACTCTAAATAATATTTTGCTTTAGAATATTAATTTAATGCATGATTTAATTTAAAAAAGTAAAATTTATAACATTAAAAAAAGTTTAAAATATAATTTTTTTTCCAAAATGTTGTTTTGAAATGATATTAAATTATGTAAAAAATACTTTCTAAAAGTTTAAAACGTTTCAACATAATGAGTGTAGAAACCTCAATTTATCTGTATATTATGTCTTATAATAAAAAATAATGTTAATAGGGAACAAGTCGTCCAAGTCATTATCATGTTCTATGGGATGACAACCATTTTGAGTCAGACGAATTGCAATGCTTAACATACCAATTGTGTCACACTTATGTCAGATGTACACGTTCTGTATCTATACCTGCACCGGCCTATTATGCTCACTTAGTCGCATTTAGGGCTAGATATCATTTAGTCGAAAAAGAACATGACAGGTAACATTATTGAATTAACTTATTTTATATTATGTTTAATTTTTTTTAAGAATATTTGATCCAAAATGATTTTAATCCAAAGTGGCCTGGGATTAAGGATGGTATTGAGAAATGTTTATTATATTCATTTAAATTTTGAGCTGAGCTATTAATGTACCTGTTGGTTTTACAATGATATGTGTGTGGTTTTTGTTACAAGTCCTAAATGAATAACCATAATACTTTTACCAAATATTTATTTTAAAAAAAAATCTCAAAATATACTTATGGGTAAGCTGTTCAAGGTATAAATAAAAAATACAGAAATACTCTGGATCTTGAATAAAATGATTTATTATGTTTGCAAACTACATGTTTTTATTAGATTTTTATGGATATAATTATGGAGGTTATTGAGTTTTTAACTGTAATTTTAAATTTATATAGATAAAGCTTTTGTTTCTACCTCAAAATTACATTTATTTGCAAAGCGTTTTGTAGTTAAAATTTATACAGTTTTTCATATTAATACTCAAAGCTTGATAATGTAAGGTTCCTTGTAAGTTTTCTTATTGGAATTAAAGAAAAAGTTAGCACCTAACCTAAGGACATTAATGTTTATTTATTTATGAATGTTAGGAAATCAAAATATTATTTATTTATCTACCTGACATACACTTAATAAAGCAACTTTGCATTCAATGAAACTAATTTTGTGTTAGCTTTGATATTAAAGTAAATTAATGTATTATCAAACTTAAAACTATAAACACTATCTGTTAATTGTATGTTGACTTTTTTACAATATTTTAATTTTTATGTTATGAGTATATGCTTAAAAATATATATCATTAACAAACAAATTCAAATAGTGGTCTGTGAAAAATTTATATTTATTTATTGACTCTTCATATCAAAAAGGTTGTTAAGTCTATTGCTTAAAAAAACCAAACATATTGTGAACATTTTATCATGTCTATCAAATGTTCAAATATTTTTTATCATAACATAAAAACTAAATCGGTTTAGTCAAAAACAGGTTTAGAGTAAATATTCCCCTTTTTTTATTTTTCAGGATTATTTGGCAAAATACTGGGAAATTTTACTTTAGACAGCCAAAATAAAACTATATTCAATTTGCTTCTAGAAACATTGAAGATCAAAACATTTTTCTATTATAAGAAATTATTTTTGAATAAAAAAACTCGTAAAATAATTCATTGCTCCATTCAAAATTCAATATAAAAACCACTTGCCCCAAAATAGCTCTAAATTAAAAAAAAAAAAATTTTTTATTTATTATTTGTTGGAATTTTTTTGAAGTATTTAAAAGTGCAATCCAAATAATGAAATTCTTTACCTATATAAAAGTAGGTACTGGTTTGTTATTTCCCTGCCACTTCAAGTGAAAACTTTATAGCCCCACCATCCATATAACAATAAATACATTGTATAAATATAAAATAATGAGTTTATTTATTGATATTATTAATCTAATAATTTGACAATATATTGATATAATATTTAAAAAAAAATTAAAATTAAAAATGGAAAAATAAATGTTAAAAATGTATAAAAATATATTTATGCCTTCCTGTAATTCCCAAAATTTTATTACTACCTCTTTTAAAATGTTTTAAAATTAATTACTATTATTTAGTTTTAATTACCACATAAAGTCCGTCATGTATGAGTCTAAAAAATTTCTATTTGTTTCTCTCCTTTTTTTGTTGCTCCATTTGATCAAAATTTTGTGTAGGTTCCTAAGTTAAGGTTTATGAAATTGTATCTATGATTAACCTAATTATGTTGAAGAAATCCATGTCGTAAATTAGCATAAGCTTCCCAGCTGTCATAAAAAATTATAAAACCATGTCTAATATATCAGTTAATGATAGGTATCAATTAATTTCTGATCTATTTGGCACACTAACTATGAAACATTCCTTAGTTTCGCGGCATATACCACTAAACATCCATTGTTGAGGTAATATATACCCTGCATTAATTTTCCGGCATATGAAAAGACTTATCTATTTCAACCATTAAATTTGGACCACCTACTTGATTGTTGTTGCTCTCCATGTGCCAAACACAAACTTCTCGTAAATAGTTGTTCAATCGACTACCCAATTCACAATTCCAAATCACAACACAAATTTTCTTTAATACCCAATTCACGTTTGCAATATGTCACTGAAGTAAATTCATGAGCCCAAGAGTGTATAAAATATACAATGCTATTTATTGGTAATCTCAAATCGTTCAGCCAATTATTTACTCTTAATATCTTTTTTTTTTATAGCAGTTTCTTCGTTGACATTGTCATTTTGACTCTTTAAAAAAAAATTGTGACCATTTTTACATGTATTTGTCATTTTAATAATATTTTTGGATTGGAGAAATTGAAATCCCAGCATTTATGTTGGGCACTTATGTTTAATAAATCTTTAAAAATCATTTTAGACACAATCAAACAACTGACAAATACATACTGTGATGTTTGATTGATATTATATATTATGTGATAAATATCTATGATAGTTTATAGTAATAGTACGTTTTTTCTGTTGAATTATTAGATTATTTGTACCATGTATATATTACTATATGGATGGTGAGACGATAACAAACCAGTGTCTAAAAGTATAATATATTTTATTTAAAAATGTATATGGACATGGTAATAATGTTTATTTAGTCTTCATTGTCCTTGAATTAAAATTTTTTTTACTGTGTATTTTATAATAATGAGATGTAATATAATATGTCTTATAAATCTTTTTGTAAAAAAACTTATTATTTTTTAGTGGTGAAGGATCACATCAATCTGGTTGTAGTGAAGATCGAACACCAGGCGCAATGGCACGAGCTATCACAGTACATGCCGATACAAAGAAAGTTATGTACTTTGCTTAAAATACCTAAATTGAAAAAAAAAGATTACCGCGCAACATTTATATATATATATATATATATATATATATATATATATATATATATATATATATTTAATATTAGGCATAAATTTTAATATGACCTACCTTGCCAATCATTGCCTTTAAATGTAAATTTAGACCAAAATAATTTTATTTTTTTGACCCCTGACAATTAGTTTTAAGTATTCATTGTCTTATTATTATTATTATTATTATTTTTTTTTTTTTTACATTTTGAATTCCCATTTAGTTTTTAGCCATTTTCCAAAGTTCAATTTTGTTGTTGCTAGTATTTGTTTTGTTACCTATTTTTCTTTCTTTTTATTTCTAATCAAAATTAGACATCACTTGAATGCTTCCAGTATCTTAGTTATGCGAAAATTCTAGTCTAACCGGTGTATCAAAGGAAATGTTTTTGAATAGCAACAGCAGTAATGAAAAATGCATTCCTCTTTTAAAATATATAATTATTGTATAATAAATATATCATATTATTGTTAAGTGTGTATTATAGTCATAATTAGTAATTGTTTGTATTCCAATCTTCCTGCCAACTTAATCTCTACTTATCTGATTTTATTTCTTCGATTCTCGAGCTTAAATAATTTTAATTGTGATTAACTTTAATTGTATTTAGTTTTTCCGGTTGGTTATTTCCCATTTCTTGTTGATGTAGACTTTTGTTAAATGTGGTCCTCAATTAAACCGGAAATGTGGTACCAGTCATTGCTTAATATCTCAATAGTTTTAATTTATACATTTCAATAAGTTTTATTATTGGCTGTTAAATAACCTCTAACAATTTTGCAAAATACTTCTATTGTGGTTAATATGATTACAATTATATTTTATTTTTATATTATACATATTGGTATTATACCTGAAGTATATTATTTTGTCATTAAAATACAATAACTTTTCTTTTGGAGTTATGTTATAACAAACACTAATTGTACCTGATACTTAAGAATATTATAAATCTTAATGTTAGCAGATAAGATTTCAATTCAAATTGTTTTTAGGTTAACTTGATCAAATTTTAAGAGGACAAAATGATTTTCCCTCGAAATGATTTTTTAATACTTAAGGTAAATAAAATAAAATTATACATTTTATAATACCTTATTTATAATTAATACCCTAAACTGTAATTTTTTTTTTTATTACCATAGTATTATATTAATCAAACAATGCATATTCTAAAATATGCATTTGATTGGTACCACAATATTGCTAACCCTCCGATTCTACAATTTGAGTATTAAATCAATTAAATTTAAAAATATTTATACATACATTTACTTAATAATAATAATGATAATTATTATTATTATTAATATTATTATTGTTACTATTTTATACAATATCAATTTAATCTTAGTTAGAAATTAAAATTTGGTTAATATTTTAGTTGCCCAGTATTCAAAAAGTGTATAAGTTTACTTTTTTAAGTATACTTTTTATGTCTTTTGAGCTGCTGGTTTAAGTATATTTAATGTTTATAGGAAAAATAAATAGGGATAATTTGTATCATACCCATTTATTATACATTACGCTTATATTCTGTTAGTTTTTTTTTCAATAAAATGATGGATCTATAACATTTATGCAAATCATAATTATACGAGGTATTTGTATTATAAATTATAATTATATATATTTTAACATTGTAGTGTACATTTTGTTTTAAGTAACTTGATTTTAAAAAATATTGTTTTTAAGATTATAATATATGCGTCATAAACATATAATTTAATTTGTGCTTAATTAATATCCGTGTATCTATCTGGTAATTCTTTATTTACGTGGTTTAAGGGGTTCAATAATATACATAATTTTTAAATTATTCTGTATGAAAATAGCTGTTATAAATGGTAATGTTAATATAAATAATGTATAAACATATATATAATAATAAATATGGTATTTATTACATTTGGTGTGCAATTGGTGGATACATAATATATTCAAACTTTGTAAAAGTATCTGTTCAGTTTTATTAAAATTTTTGGTAAAGCATTATGTAACATCAGAGTTTAAATGTATCATCAATTAAATGTTTGCTTTTCTGATTTTAATCTTATTTTTATATTGATAATATTACATATTATGAACAATATTTGGATAGTTTAATTTCATGTGTTTTTTTTTTAAATATACGATTTCATGAAGAGCTACTAAATATTTTTCTATCCGTAGTGTATTACTCTACAATGATAAATAGTATATTATCAAATATTGAAACCAATAAGAATATTAAACAAAGTTATTTACTAAAAAAAGAATAATACAAAAAAAAAACAAAGTATTATTGAAATAAAATAATAAAATAATTCATATTGCTTTCTCAATTTTAGGAGTCAATTGCTATTAGTATTTTTATGCACAACAGCAGTTGATTTTTCTTAAAAAAAACCTTCATAATATATTTCTGAAATAAATACTGTTTTACTGGTATCTATGATATAAATCTGTTTTATTTCAACATGGTAGCAGAGTGTAACTCCATAGAAAAATGTTATTGACCACTCGGTTATTTTTGATAAGTGGGAAATTATTGTATTTGTAAAATATTTTAACATTCTTTGATCAATACCATGGTTATCTATATATTACATAGATATCCATAGACAATACTTTCGCCAATATGCACAGAGGAACGCCCTGAGTAAAATGGTTTAATATTTATTTTTTTTTCATACAGAATAAACTCCATTTACAAAAACAATTTACAGCAGCAAAATGTATGTTACATATCTGCATACTAAATTAAAACAGCATAACAATTAATATATAAATAATAATAAAACATTTCAAAAAAATAATTCACATATTGGTGTAATAATCGATAATATTTTGAGATTGGGGTAGTTGGAGTATGTAGTTGTATTAAGACTTCAACACACATTTTATTATAATTTTTCAATTTGATAAATAAAGTAATATCTACAATAGCATAAAACTGGTTTTGAACAGGAATGTAACCTTATTAATTTTTAAATTATGACAAAATAACTAACATCATTATTCTTTGTTTAAATAAACAATTTCAACTTAAAATGCCTGTAAAAATATTTTTAAAATTTTATAATGTATAGGAAATCTGGAAATGTCGAACTTAAGATTCTGAAAAAATTATTAACTGTACAATTATTCGTTTTTGAAATACAACAAAATAAGAAAATTGTTGGTTTATGAGTGAATATCTAATGTTTAATTTCAAATGCTTATAAAAATTTATTTGACTTTCTGGTAAACTTTTTTTTTTTTAAAGGTAGAAAAACTTATAGAGAAAAATTTTCACTAGTAATTTTACGGTGTATAGAAAATGTTGATATAATATTTTTGACCCCCCCCCCCCCACTCAACAAAAACTAACAAGTACCAGCTATATTCACTTTTCTACCAAAAAAGATAATGAAGTAAAAAATTCAAGCATTTTTATTACCTCATTTTGACAAATAGAAAAAAAACACATTATTGTAAAATCAATTCACCTATTATTCCACTCAGAATCCAATAATAAAAATATCTTAAATAGTTGCATTGAGTTACTTTTTTTACATATTAATAATATGTACATATTAACAATATATACCACAAAACTTACAGTGGATGGCAAAATGAATTCAGTTATTTGTCACCATGGCTAATGTATGACAAAAGCCCATTAAACTTCTTTACTTAAACATCAAAATAAATGGGTAAGATGTAATGATACATTTATACATTTATAGTGTTGTCCTCGTGGTAAAGATGTTTACATATATTATAGTAATGGAACAAAAATAAAAAACTAAGATATCCCAACAAAAACACTCCGTTAGCTCATCTGCTACAAATTTATCATTTTATAAATTGTTAACCATAAAATGATTTACAAATTTTCGCTAAAATTTTAAACGTAACCTATAGACATTTAACAAAGTAGGTACCTTATTATATTACATTTTAGAACTTTTTGACTGAGCAAAATTTTTTTTATAGACATTTAGAAAAGAGGTAAGGTTTTTTTTTATTATCTGTATAATGTAGTGGTATAGTTTTAATAATAATTAATAAATATTATTAAAATACTTTAACTAATACAGTGTTTCTCAACCAGGGTTGTGCCCCCCTCATTTCAGGGGGGCGAGTACACATTACTGGGGAGGTGCAATCAATCATCGTACAATGTTTTAATTTTCAATTGATACATTTCTATTATAAACATTAATAAGTATATAAAACTAAATAAAAATAAAAAACAATCAAAATTTGATATATTGACGGTAAAAATAAGGAGCGCAATTGGTTAGAATTGATAAACTGAATCTAAAATACAAATTTTTTTTTTTGGCGCAAATTGTCCATACTTGTAGAGCATTTAGCAAGTATCAGTATGTTTTTAAAATGTAAATGATAATTTAGAAACGGTGTAGAGGTTTTTTGATATAGGATTAACTAATTTTTTGACTGTTTACCTTGATTTTTAAATTTCAAATGTTTAAAAAAAATTCAAATTATCAACAACAGATTTACGTGCAAGTTAGTGCTGAAAATGTTAGTGCCTTGGGACTTAGTGGTCCATATTAGTATATTACAATTCTTAAGAATAAATTATTAAAGCCTTTGCACAATATTTTTTAATGGAAGGAGGGGGGAGAATTTTACTTAGAGCATCCAATGATTTTTTGAAAGTTGATACCTTAGCGCGCATATACATTGCAGTTAAACCTTATACTTAGGTACCAAATCATTGTATAGGTATATTTCGAAACTTACTACACATAATAAGCGAGTTCTGCGTTTTTTTACATTTGTGCTGCCTAATGCCATTCGACTGATCGATGATTAAAGCAATAAGGTTAAAATGTATTACGGTTTTTAATTTTTATATACCTATCACTAGTGATGAGCTTAAAACCACGTCGCCGTTACTTTGTCACCGCAACAACAGAGTCGCTGTTGGTCACTGCAATAATTGCCACAAAATAATTTTGGTGACTCATACCTGGTTACCACTACAGTGACTATGAGCAGTGATATACGAGATACTGTAGTTGGCGGCGCTGATGACACTGGTGATTGTTATGCACTAAAGTATATTTTCTATATTATGTTGAACTGTTTAATTCTAATAATTTTGTTTGATTTATTATTAAAATAGAAGAACTTATTGAGACTTGATAAATTAATACATTTCATTTGTACTAGAATTGAGTTCTTATTCTTATATTTCGGTATTACAAGACCTATAGCTAGGGATGCAAAATTTTTCTCAGCAATTTACAATTCCGAAATCCGAGTACAGAAAACACAAGAACACATGACTAGGGTCAATAGGATATTATGAAGATCCAAATATCTAATTGAGTTTTTCAAGATTCGGATCAAGATGAACGAATCTTTAGTATTTACTGAACTGATTCAAATGATCCGAATCACGAAAATGACCGGGTCTTCCAATCTCTAGACTGACAAAGTAACAGTGACAAGATTTTACGTGCATTACTAAATTGGTTATTGGTTTCAGAGTAACTTAAATTTATATTATGTAAAATATATGGTGACTTGTCACCATTAAAAGTCGCTGTGACTTTAAAGTAGCTGTCACCACTGTCACGGTGACCAAATTTTGTCACTGTTAACCATCTCTACCAATTACTAATAGATAATCGCATTCGTACTATAATAAGATAAAAGTTACTTACCAACCTAATTATTTGGACAAATCCAAATTTGTCAGGCAAACAAATATTGCTTCATTAAATGTACGCGGCGCATAAATTTTTGAGAAATGGGAATAAATATTTATTGGAATATATTTTTTTAGAACAAATGGTTTATTCCAAAATTGTTACTTATATATTTGTTTCAATGAACTTTTTTGGCTATTTATGTCTGTTTCTATCACGATTTAAAATATACTTTA